>JASDQU010243209.1:33796-80027 GCA_032191745.1 Picea mariana | reverse complement strand
ATCACCCTGCTCGAATTCTTTCTTTCTGCTCTTCCTGTCAAAAGCCTGCTTGATCTTCTGCTGATGATGGTAGGTCTTGTTCATGACCTGCTCTCTGATCTGCTGTACTTCCACCATCTGATGAATCCTTCTGACCATATCGTCAGCCTCTCCTTCAAGGTCCTAGAGGAATTTCGCCACAGATAAGGTGAGCTGAGTAGGGAAAATGGCCTCTGTTCCATAAACAAGTTGGAAAGGCGAGATGCCTAGGGACTTCTTGGTTGTTACCCGATCGACCCATAGAGAAAATTTGAGCTCCGAATCCCAGGCCCTTTTATTGCCTTCCAGCAGCTTCTTAATGAGCTTGATCAGGCTTTTGTTGGAAGATTCTGCCAGTCCATTTCCTTGAGGATAATAGGGAGTGGAGTGAATCAGTGAAATCTCGTACTGTTCACAGAACTTGATTAGAGGCTCAGACCGAAAGGGGGAGGCATTATCAGTGACAATTCTGGTAGGGTAGCCAAATCAGGCTATGATATCCTCCAAGAAGTTGATAATTACTTTGTGAGAAGTGCTTCTGGTGGGGATAGCCTCTATCCATTTGGTGAAATAGTCTGTTGCGGTCAGGATCCATCTATGCTGGCCACTTGAGGGAGGATGAATTTCTCAATGAAGTCCAATCCCCATTGCTGAAAAGGTGCTGAAACTACTACAGGCTTTAATGGCAGAGGTTTGAGCTGCTGCTTTCCTGAGAACGTCTGGCATTTGATGCAAGCTCTAATTTCTCTGCAGACGTCAAAGAACAAAGTGGGCCAGTAATAACCAACTCAAAGGATCTTGTGAGTTGTGGTTTTCCAGAAATGATGACCTCCGCAAAGACCGCTATGGAAATCAAACATAACCTTCTGGGCTTCTTGTGGGTCCAGGCACCTTAAAAATACCCCTAAAGGGTCTTTCCAGTACAAGGCTTGGTCAATGAGGCAATATCTGACCGCCTTGAGCTTTAGAGCTCTTGCCTTCCTTTTTTCCATTCCATCAGGAGGCCTCAATTTTTGCAGAAAATACAAGATATCCTTGTACCAAGGGCAGGCCGCCAGGGATAAGGCACCCTGAAAATTCTTGTTGGATGATTCAGCTTGCTCATTAATGAAACTAATCCCTAAGGCTTTGCAATTGGATTCAGCCAGCAACTTGGCCAAACCCTGCCCCTTTATCAACTTGGTGGGCTTAATCACCAGATCAAACTCTAGGATCTTGGCGATCCACTTACCTCTTCTTCCATCTATGTCAAGCTGTATAAGGATGTCCTTCACAGAGGCCGATGGAATGTATGCAGTAATCTTTGAGTGAAAGACATAGACTCTAAAAGCTTTGAGAGATTTCACCAAGGCATAGGCCTGCTTCTCCATGATCTCGTACCGGAGTTCTGCATCTCTCAATGCCTTGCTGTAGAAGTCAATGGGTTGCTCTCACCCTTCCTCGTTTTTCTGCAGCAAGACTGCTGCTACTGTATCACAGGAAGCAAAAGAAAAAATCAGGAAATCTTTGGAATAATTAGAACTGATTAGCACAGGTGCCTCAGTCAACGCATTCTTTATTCGAACAAAAGATTCCCTGGGTTCAGTGGTCCATTTCACTTCATTTCCCTTCCTGAGCATGGCTGTGATGTGTTTCACCAATTCAACAAAATTTGAGATGAATCTCCTCAGAAAATTTATCTTTCCCAAAAAGGCCTGAACTTCCTTCTTAGATCTGGGAAGTGACAGGGTCTGAATTGCCTCTACCCTACTAGGATCAACTCTCACTCCCTCTGCTGATACTATATGGCCTAATAGCTTCCCCTTCTTCATAGCAAACAAAGATTTCTTGGGGTTTAAAGATAAGCCATACCTCCGACACTTCAGGAAAACCTTTTTCAAGTGGCATCAGTGCTCCTTGTCTGACCTAGAGAAGACTGTGATGTCATCCAAATAGATCACTACAAACTGATCTTTCTCCCCAATGAAGGCTATATCCATAGCTCGCTGAAATGTTGCCCCTGTATTCATCAATCCGAAAGGCATCTTGGCATACATGAATGTGCCCCAAGGAGTGGTGAAGGTTGTTTTCTCTTTGTCCTCGGGCATGATTGATATTTGATTATAACCGGAAAACCCATTAATCATGGATATCCTAGATGCACCAATTACCCTCTGCAATATGTGTTCCATGTTGGGCAGGGGATAATTGTCTTTTATTGAGCTTCTGTTCAGGTTCCTGAAATCAACACAGAGTCTGATTTCTCCACTTTTCTTTCTCACCGGAACCAAATTGGCTACCCACTCAGAATACCTCAAGGGGACAATGATTTGGGCATCTAATAATTTCTTCACTTCTTTCTCCATGACAGGTAGCAACATGGGATTTATCTGTCTCAGCTTCTACCTAAAAGGCTTAGCTTCTTCCTTCAGTGGGATCTTGTGCTCAATGACAGATGTGTCATAAGTTTTGAGGTCTTCATAGGCCCATGCAAACACATCAGCGAATTCTCTTAGTAACTCAGAATATTTAGCCCTCTGTTCATTGGTCAGGCTGCTTGACAAGTTGACAAACTTAGGCTCATCTTCTGTGCCAATGTTGCATTCGGCTATGTCAGCATTTTCACTCGAAACAACACCCTTTAGTGCCACATCATTTTTGTCAAATAGTCTTTCTAAAGGGACCAGTCCCCTCAAAATGTGATTACTAGGCAGTTGAATAATCTGGAGATTAACAATTTCATTCAAGAATACCTTAGAGGGGGGGTCACCTTCAGGATCAGGGTCCTGATCAATGTGTAATGCAGAAAACTCATCGACGGACTGAAGAAATTTTTCGATTTCAAGGTCGTCCTCGAATACCTTCCAATGTTTTATGTTGTCCGGGATGGATGGCCTATATCTTACTTCGACCTCATTGTTAATATTTTGTGGCAGGGGGATCCTGAACAGACTGGCTGAGACTGCTAGGGAGTCGGCTGCGGTATTCTCTTCCCTTGGGACAAAAACAATGTTGAAAGCAGAGAAGAAATTATCAATCAAGTCCCATACCTCATTTCTGTAGCTTCGAAGCCGAGGATGCTTGGCCCGATAAATATTTTTGACCTGTTGGATGATCAATTCTGCATCTCCAAACACAACCATCTCCTTTATTCCCATTTCTTTTGCAGCCCTCATACCCAGAACAAGAGCTTCATATTCTGCCACATTGTTGGTGATTTCGAATTCCATCTTGTATGACAAAGATATGGTCTCTTGACAGGGCGATATGAAAACCACTCTGGCACCTGCACCTACACTGGAGGAAGCTCCATCAAAGAACATCTTCCAAACAGAGGTGGTTGGAGGGGGTATCTCTTGATTAGGACTGGGCTGCTTTCTGATCTGTAAAGGGGCCTCAGGAGTTTCGGTGACCTGTAACAAACTAGACCCTAAGTCAGTGTCAAGTGCAAAGATGGGGTGATTAGTGGGGTTGGCTTCAACGCTGACAATATAGGCTAGCTAAGCTTCTCTGTACAACCTCCTGTGTTCCCCTCCAAAAAATGGAATGGTGACATATGTGAGATCCATCTGTAACGTTCCTCTGAGTCTCTTAATCCAAGATCTTGACAATAGCATGCCAAACTTGGGGGGGACGTCAGCTACCACAATGTCCATCACCACACTCTTCATGGGCAGATGAAACAAAGAAACCACCAGGTCCTTGATGACTCCCAGACATTGCACCCTCCTCGAATCAAAGGAGTACAAATCATGATAGGCCTTGGTCACTTCTAGTCCTAGCTCTTTCATGACTATCTTGGGCATAAGGTTATGGGAAGCTCCTGAATCCATGAGGAAATTATGCAACACTTTATCATGTATGTTCAAGGAGGTGTAGAAGGGAGGGGATGAATAATCTCTGTCTTCTACCATGGGACCTAGGATGACAGCTGGCTTCTCATCTTGAAGGTTCACTAAGTCAGAGGGAGGCTGAAGGGATTCAGACTGTAGCAGCCTAGAGAGGGATCTCTTAAAGTCTTCATTTTTTACTAGCTCAGAGATGGGGACGAGAATCCTGATATTTTGAATTTCATGCTCAAAATTAAAAGAAGAAATAGGATTAGGGGCTTCCCTTACCTCAGCGACAGGTTCTTTGGCTACTGGCAAAGCATTCCGAGCTCTCTTTTCTTTAGTCGTGGCTGCTGCAACTTTAGTAGGTCTATCTGCTATGAGGGGCTAGTCTTGGATGTCAAAGTCTCCTTCTTTCTTTCTTGACCTAAGGTTGTATCTGTTAGAAGTGTGGCCGTCCCTCTCTCCCTTTCCTAACTCATGGATCTGAATGTTCATCAGGGATTTTTCATATGCAGAATGAGTCAAATGGGGAAAAGGAGGGGCTCCCTCAACGTAATGAATTTTAGGGTCGAATTCGTCTATCACCTCTCCTTCCTCATGAGTAACCAGGTTATTTTGGAGATGGGTTTGAATCCTTTGATCCTCTCTGTCTTTTTCCCTTTGTTCCCTTGGGAAGGCCTGTGGTCCATTGTTATTAGGTCTTCTAAAACCTCTATTATCAGCATTCTGGGGATTTCTGTACATGGGCTTCCCTTCTGACTCCCACCTTTCCAACCTGGTAGAAAGTGATTTTAATACTCTGGCTGTCTCATCTGTCTGATGGGGCATGGGAGAAGAACTGGATGGGGAGGCTTCAGGCCTTTTCTTGGATATGCTTCTATCAGCAGCATTCCTAAGTCGGTCAATAGCCAATATGTTAGATTCTACTTCCACGGCTGCATCTTGCATGTGGGCCAAGGTAGTGGCTCTTCTCTCTCTCAGCAGTAGGCAGAAATCAGGATCAAAAGCGCTAGCATAAGTGATCTTAGACGAGGCTTCTGAGGGCTTTATTTCAGCGGGAATTTTATTATACATTTTATTGAATCTCTTAGAGAAGTCAGAGACAGACTCTCCTTCTTTTCTCTTCAAAGCTCCAAACTCTGTCATATAATACATGAAATCTTTTTTATCTCCCCATTGTCTCAAAAAGGCATTGTCTAAAGCTTCGATCCCATCAATAGATCCAGCAAGCAGGGCCTTGAACCATTTTCTAGCCTCGCCCTGGAGGCTATGGACAAAAATCCTCATCCATACGTCTGCATGCATGATGACATTATCATCTGTGAAACTGTAAAAGGATTCTAGGTGCTCATCTGCAGTTACGTCCCCCTCACCCGTGAACTTGGGTAGTTGTTTGAGGTAACCATCTACCGGGAGGGCATTCAGGGGCTGAGGTAACACAAGGGGAGCATACCTAGCGGCTATAATAGCCTCCATCCTGTTCATAGGAGGATTAGAACCAGCCATAGGAATATTAGGTGGAGGAGAACTTGGAGGAGAGGGAGTTCGCGAAGGGGCTACCGGGAATGAGTCTCGAAGTGGAGTGGGAAACAAGAGAGGGTTTAAAGAGAAGGCTAACGAGCTCAAGTCAGCAGGCGCTCCTCTTTGTGCAGGAGTGGGGAAATCTTCTATAGTCTCGGGTCTACGTCGAGGAACAACTTCAGAGGAGAGGGGGGTGACAAGGATTTCTCCCTCCAATCCCATACCAGGAGGGGAAAACTCAGCAGGAACACTCCCAAAGTTCAAGAAACGGGAAACCTCTGAAAGGAGGTCTATTAAGAAACTGAGGGGGAGAAAATGGAGTTCTTACAGAAGGAGATGGTGGATTACCTGTTTCGGCGGTGGAATCTTCTTCTTCAGGGGCCTTTCCTTTTCTGAGAGCCACCTCTGGATCAGTTACAGGTGTAGCTAGGGGCAGCTGTGGATGTGATCGCGTATGTCTGCCTCTGGAAGCCACAATTAAAATAGCGGGTTTGCTCCAGTGGAGTCATCGCAATGGAGTCGCCAGGTGCACAGTAGCAATCTTGATAATTCTGATACCTGATGCACCTTCAGAATCAGTTAATCGTTGTCGTTCAATCCCAGGGAAAATTTTCAACTTCCTCCCCGGCAACGGTGCCAGAAATGTTAGCATTGGAAGTCACTCCTGGATTGCAGCAGTAGCAGAGCCCAACACCCATCAGTTTAATGTCACGGTTTGTTTATAAAGGGATGATCAAATGGAAGCAAAATCAAAACAATATCGTCTCAACTCTGAAACTAGGCCAGGCATGCATGGGCAAGCGAGGTCCTGGCTAAACTTCAAACAGTGAGTCATAATAAGGGTGAGTAGGTGGAAGACTTATATAAGAAGAATGCAAGGGTCTGTTATAAACAACGGGTCTCTAACATTCTGTGAGATAAAAATGTCCAAAGGCAAAATCTTCTTACATTCGAACGCAGAAGACCAGAAAATACAATGATGTAACAATAAATCATTTATCATAACATAACTGTAGCATTTCATACGAATCATTCGATCATGAACTCTCTGGTATAAGACGAAAACATAAACAGATCAGGAAAACTGTTTGTCATAAAACAAGAAATCTCAAACACAGATGCACAACCCAGAGCTAGAAAGATCATTAAAACTTTTACGGTCGGGAGCTCCGCTCTACCATCGATACCCTTCAAAATACAAAAACTGAGTCTATATACTCAGGAAAATTCACCTCACAGAGGCGTGTACAGTCACTCAAGGCTGGGTGTCCCTTCAGTCAAACTCGTACTGATGTCTTCTTCTAAGCGCCATCTTAACTACGCATGGCTYCTGTAAGGAGAGTAGATGAGCCATTAAGTGTTGGGCTAGCGTGCGCAGAATTTTCTGTTGAKTCRAGGACTTCGGCATGGCTTCTCTGAGAAAATCGATACACAGGACATCCTCGGGCAGACGGCTTGTCAGAACCTCCATTCCCTCACTTAATGAATGAGTGGAAGTCTCAACCACCCGCTCTTGCCGTCATTTACTCCAGGTGAAAATAGTAAGGAGATCGGATCCGATGGCACCTGGAGGCTGCGATGATCCTCTCTGCGACTGAAATCGATGCCTTCGGCCTTCTTTATGCAGCTCCTTCCTTTCCTCAAGTGACCATGGGCTACTGCGACCATATGCTTTCGGAGTTCGCGAATATGCAAGGGCTAACCTTCGTTGATTGAAATCGCGATGAGCGATATGCCGAGATGGCTTAATCTGGCACCACGTGTCCCTCTGAGATCTGACGGCTTCGAACTTACCCGATACCTTTGTGGGCCCAGGGACAGGACTCTCCCGGCATCTCGTGCATCGGAACATAGCAGAGTTGCTTTTTTCACCTTGGAGTTGCGACAGGCGAAACACCGAGATGGATCAGCTTGTTGCCAGGTGTCCCCTTTGAATGAACGGTTGAAAATGCTTCGTGGATGCCGTGGGCCCCAGCTTCTATGCTTTCGACGCTATCGAGGTTCGGGGTTTCGTGACACAAAGCTCTCATCCCACGAACTCACGAACGCCGATGCGGCCAGATCCTGCGAAACGCGTCCTTGGATCGGGCGACCTAGAATCAACCTTGAAATATAAGGGCTTTCTTTGGTGCTATATGTCGAGTAACTTGGTAACCCTGAGATCCCGATGACTGTTGATCTGCTTCGAAGATAGATCTTGGCTGTAGACATCAAAACCTTTCCCGCTCACTTGACTTGTAACCGGAAAGTTGGTCCTTCCGCTGTTGCACTTGGGCATTTTGCGTGCAATATACAGTCCTAGGTGCTTCTGCGCCTAATGACAAAAATAATCACTAACAGAAGGGGATAAAGGCCCAGAAGGTAAAAGAAAGCTGGAAAAAGATAAAAGCCTAAAAATAGAACCTCGAGATTCTTCGCCCAGGAATCCCCGAGAAAGCAGTAAAACGCTTCTCAGCAAAAAACAAGAAGGACCCATAAAAAATAATAAAAATAAGATCTAGTCAAAGGATAGGGGGTCTCATCACGAGCCAACCTATTAGGTCCATGGGCATCTAATAGTATGACACTACTAGCAGTTGGTTACCATGCTAGGGTAGTGACTCTTGGTTGCATGGCAAAGAGAAAGGGAGTCTCATCACAAGCCAGCCTTCTCATTTCTGTGAAAGTACTTGTGGGTAACACTGCCACCACTGGTCACCACGCCAGGGCAGTGTCCCTTGATTAGATTCTTTAACAAAAAGCAATAAGAATAAAGAATAGAAGGCATGAATTGGGCTTGGAAAAATTGCATCTAGGACAGGTGCAACTCGCCTTCTACAAAGGCACCCACAGGTAAAAATTTGCACTCCCTTGCTCTCACTGCACCCATTGTCAGGACATCCCTTATCCACATCACCCACTTACTTGGGTCATATGAAGTCTCATCCGAAAACTTTCCTCTTCCAATGGACACTAGCCCAATAGGACGCCCTGTCACTTTCCCCAAACTTGTATTGCAGGCTTGCATAATGTCTTTGAGATTTTAACTGGGTTAATAGGGGTTTTATGCACATGTTTAATAATATTGATGCTGAGATGTGATTGACATTTCTATGATCTCTATGACTTATGAGCCCATTGAGGGCATAGTTGTTGATGTGCAGGATCATGCCCGACGGATAGGTACCATGTTGGATAGGTACACATGGGGAGATGATCAGTTCGAACCTCCATGGGGATGAAGAGCCCATTAGATGGATGTTGAGACCCCAATAGGGGGTAGAGATAGGACAAAGGGGCTTGCACAAGAGAGGAGGACGTCTTGCAGAGGAACCCCGAGAGAGCTTGACCTAGGGGGGTTGTGCCCTTTTTCAGTGGAAAGTTGGCCTTGGAAGGCCTAAGACATCACCCTTCATGACCATGACATCACCTAGCAACATGGACGTTTTGAGAGACAACTGGGGCAGTTTTCGCACGTGTGGCAGGTTGGAGAAGCCCAAGGGCTAACGTTTTTCTCCAGGATGCTCCATTTGCCCTAGAAAGGGATAACGTCACCCTAAAAGGGGCATGACGTCTTTCTATTGCTTGATTAGGGTTTAATTTTAAGTGTTTAATGTAAAACCGTATGATTTTTAGTATTTTGGCCATGTCGGCCTTTTTATGACCTAAAAGTGAAATTAGGTCATGGTACTGTATAAATTGAGGGTTTTGACCTTCATTTTTTCATCATCTCTCACTCACTCATTAGTGAGGTCTGAAATTTGTGCTAGAATTGGTGTTCTTGGCTGAAATTGTGAGGCACACTTGTTGAAGGAAGATATTTTTGGAATTCTATTGGCATTTTTGGCATTTCTCTTGGTGGAAGATGTTACAACTAGGGTTTGCTATGTTATTTCTTGGTGAAATGTAAGTAAATTTCTGCAAAATTTCTTAATTGAATGGTTGTATTGTTATTTATTGCATCTATTGTTATGAATTGCTGAATAAAACCTTGGTGACAAGCACACATTGTAAGTCCTTGTCTCATGCCCCCGTCAAGATTTTGGGCCATTATTGAAGAGAGATAGAGCCTTGCCTTAGCAACACTCTTTTCTTCCTCTTCCATGCTATTTGTTTTTCTTATTGAGCTAAGAAGGAGAAAACGCATCAAGGCCTAGTTCCCCTACACCTTGTTGGGTCGATTTTTCCTAGGGTTTGCCTGATAAAGCCTTGCTATAGCAACACATTGCCTACAAAACCTCTTGTCTTGGTCTTATACAAACTTTGAGATAACCGATTTTCCATTAAAGTTAAGGAAGGAGGAGAGAGCACTGAGGCCTAGTTCCCCTACACCAAAGTGAATCTCTCTCCCCTAGGGTTTTGTCCTTGAGGCCTTGCCTTAGCAACACCTCAAGGTCTAACCATCTTTTCCTTATTCTTATTACTTTCACTTGATCCTTCAACTTTTGTGTCCTCTACTTTTGACTCCATTAACCCTGTTATCGCACAGTTGTAGCAAGGATAAAAGCTTGAGGTTTGAAGGTCAAACTGGTGTAACAAGAACCAATCCCACCCAATGTCACCACAATGGGATGGTTCTTTCTCTTTAGGGAGGTGAGGACCAGGGGAGACATCCCCGGTGACCTGGGGTTTTGAGAAGGCAAGAGGATTAAAAGACAAGGATAGATTCCCCCCTCACAAGTCACCACCAAGCAAATAGTCCTAGTTAAACAACTAATAATAAAGTAAAACCCCCAAATATATACTTTCCTGAGACAAAGCAAAAAAAATGATATATGCAAGATAATTCAATGGGTTAGTACTTCATATAAATATGTGACTATCTGATGAACATATAAGCAATTTTAACAATAAATATTGATGAAGTCAATGTTTATAAATAACAATAAAAATTGTCACTTCACCAATAAATATTGAAACAATATGGCATTAAAAGTAATAAATCAACACTTCATTTAATTTATGCCTTTAATCATCATTCAATTGCTTATGAAAGAAAACGTTTGTTGCACAAAGGTGTTTAAAGTTAAAGATGACGGCAGCATATAGGGTTAGCAGGTTAGTTAAGGCTAGGGTTAGTGTAGTTAGGGTTTCATTCAAGAGTTTGAAAGTAGTTTGATTCACTTCAACGCGAGAGGTTTCTTAGGATCAGTGCCTTAGGGTTAATGGAGTCAAAAGTGAAAGACGCAAGAGTTGAAGGATCAAAGAATAAAATGAGGCTAAGGACTAGAGGATTAATCCTTGAGGTGTTGTTGAAGCAAGGCCTCAAGGACACAAACCCTAGGGGAGAGAGGCTCACCTTGGTGTAGAAGAACTAGGCCTCGATGCTCTCTCCTCCTTCCTTAACTCAATGGAAAGGATGGCTAGCTCTGAAAATATAGCATAAAACTAAGACAAGAGGGTTTGAGAAACAAAGTGTTGCTAGAGGAAGGCTTGTACAACAAACCCTAGAAAAATCGGCCCAAAGTGTAGAAGACCTAGGCTTTGAGGCTTATCCTCCTTCTTAGCTTAAGAAAGTAAAATGGCTAGCATATGAAGAGGGGGAAAAGAGTGTAGCTAAGGCTAGGCTCAATCCTCTTTAGCATGAAAGAGAAGAGTGTTGCTATGGCAAGGCTCTATCTCATTTCAGCAAATAAAATGGCTAGAAATCTTGATGGGGACATGAGACAAGGACCTACAATGTGTGCTTGTCCCCTCGTGTTTATTCAACAAATTATAACCATAAATGCAAGAGAAATAAAACTACAACCATTCATTCAAGAAGTTTTGCAGAAATTTACTTACATTTAACCAAGAAATCAAGTAGCAAACCCTAGTTGTAACACCTTCCACCAAGATAAATGCCAAAAATGCCAAGAAAAATATTCCTTCAACAAGTGCGCCTCACTAAATCAGCCAAAACCCTAGAATAGGGTGCAAATTTCAGACCTCGCCAAGTGGTGAGTGAGAGATGATAAAATGAAGGTGAAAATCCTTCATTTATACTGTATCAATGACCTAATTTAATTTTAGGTCATAAAAAGGCCGACCAGGCCAAAATATTGAAAATTATATTGTTTTACATTAAATGACAAATTAAAACCCTAATCAAGCAACAGAATGATGTCATCCCCTTTCTAGGGTGACGTTAGCCCATTCTAGGGAAAATGTAGCCCCCAGGACCAAAACGTTAGCCCCCCATGGGCTTCTCCAAGCTGCCACACATGCCAAATGCCCTGTCCATCTACCAAAACGTCCATGAAGCAAGGATGACGTCATGGATCTCATGGGTGACGTCCTAGGCCTTCCAAGGCCAACGTTCCACTAAAAATGGGTCAACCCCCCTAGTTCAAGTTGTGCCAGGGTGCCTCTGGTGGAACGTCCTCCTCTTCTCAGGTGAAAATCCCCTAATCTATCTTTGTCCTGTCTCTGCCCCCTGATGGGGTCTCAACATCCATCTAATGGGCTCTTTAGCCCCATGGAGGTCCGAACTGATCATCTCCCCATGTGTACCAGTTCAAATGGTACCTGTCCGTCAGGCATGGTCCTACACATCAAAAGCTACGCCCTCCATGGGCTCATAAGTCACATGGATCATAGCAATGTAAATCACATCTCATCATCAATATTATTAAACATGTGCATAAAATCCCTAATACATCAGTTAAACAGCTCAAAGACGTTACACAAGCCTACAATACAAGTCTGGAGAAAAGGACAAGGCATCCTATTGGGCTAGTGTCCACAGAAGAAGGAAAGTTCCTGGAATAAACCTCATCCAATCCATGTAAGTGGGTGATGTGGTTAGGGGATGTCCAAACATGTGGGTGCAGTGAGGGCCAAGGATGAAAAAATGTTACCTGTGGGTGCCTTTGTAGAAGGCGAGTTGTACCTATCATGGATGCATTTTTTCTAAGCCCATTCTTGCCTTTTACTCTTCATTCTTTTATTCTTTTATCTTTTATTACTTTTTGTTCAAGAGCTAATCAGGGGACATTGCCCTGGCGTGGTGACCAGTGGTGACAACGTTACCCACAAGAATTTTTAGAGAAATGAGAAGGTTGGCTCGTGATGAGGACCCCTTTCCCTTGGCCATGAAACCAAGAGTCATTTCCCTGGTGTGGTGACCAGCTAATGGCAATGTCATAATGTTAGATACCCATGGACCTAATAGGTTGGCTCGTGATGAGACCCCCTATCCTCTGGTTAGGCCTTGTTTTATTATTTTTCCAGGTCCCTCTTGTTTCTTGCTGAGAATCTTTTTATTTCTTTCTCGAGGATCCTTAGGCGAAACATCTCGAGGTTTTATTTTTAGGATTTTATCTTTTACCAACTTTCTTTTACCTTCTGGGCCTTTAGCCCCTTCTTCCCACGAGATAAGGTGGAATCCTGAAAATAGGTCAACCCAATGTTTGGACAAATGGAATGGGATAGGTGAGCGGGAAACAAGATGGAAAAGTGGTGCCATGATGGGAGCGGACGATGGATTTCATAAATCCCCCCCAGTGGCAAACCAAAACCTAAAAACATAGGATTTCTAGGGCACCCTGTCAATCCCCCCAAGCATGGTCAAGCGAGAAAGTGTAAGATCCAAGCAGCTGTTAGAAATAAAAGGAATCAAATGCATACATTCAATGGTTTTGATGATCAAAGTGACACATACCATGATACTCAGGCCAATNCAAGCGGGAAAGTGTAAGATCCAAGCAGTTGTTAGAAATAAAAGGAATCAAATGCATACATTCAATGGTTTTGATGATCAAAGTGACACATACCATGATACTCAGACCAATTACCTCATGGAGCAAGAACCTTCTCTGACACAGGACCAAGTCGATGGTGATGGATGTTGTTGATGCTGCTGAGAAGTCAATCCTACTCTCGGTACTCCATGTCTATGACTTGTGGGCCTCGAGACATGATCTCCTAGTTATCCCTGAAAGTGGGGGATAACATTTGGCTCCAACTCGGGGGCATGTGCTCACCGTAGAGCGCATGAGAACCTCAACATCTCTGGCATAACCTGTTGACCTGCTCAATCTCAATAGAAGTATTAGTAACAAAATTGGGGTGGTAATGCCACCCCATCATATATAAATATATATAGACTGAAATATAGCAATCAATAGTGTGAATGTAAAGAAAACTACTTACCTGTTGGTTGGATGTTGGGTGTAGTCAAACAACCAGTGAAGCCAATCCAGCAACATCCCACGATACCTGCCTTTGTGCTCCATCATAAACCAAAATAGTGATAAGTCAAGCACAAAAATGACATGGGTTAGAACATATATCGTATCATCGAAAATCACCAAGTCTCTCTTGTGATCTTTTATCTTTGTTTCTTTATGCTATTGGTGGAAGAAGTAGTGCCCTATTCTTCTTGGAGGTTTTCTTTGGCATGTATGGTGGATTTATCTTGGTAAAGATAAGTTTATCTTGTCATTTTTTGAGCTATGTAGATATTTATCTTGTTGATGCTTCATTGCTTCATCACAAGTTTGATTGGCTAAGTTTCCGGGGGAGTATAAGGATTTAAAACCCCACCATTGATCTATCATTTTGTCTAGAAGTTATTTGTTGCACAAGGTTTTACTAGGAGATGTAAAAGGGTTTACACCCTCCTAGTATCTCCTAGATTAACATTTTCTTTCTTTGGGGAGTACGAGGGTTTACAACTACAAGGAGATAAAATTGTTTAACTCTTTATTTACTTGACTCCAAAACCCAATAGATAAAGGCACTAGTATAAATTGCATTGGAGAAATAAAATATTGCATTGGTTAACAAGAAATTTTATGATTTGAAGGTTGTCTAAGTTGGATATAATTATTTTCTTTATAAGCTTGATTGATCCACTAGGGCATCATATTTTCTCAAGTAGTTCTTGCTACTGTTATAAAACTTTATCTATAGCCATTTGGTTTGTAGAAACCCTAACCAAACTTCTCAAGTAACTCTTAAATCAACCACTAAAAGTTGCCTAAAGTTTGTCCACACAAACTACTAGGCCTAGCACACTTTTCAATAGACTTTGGGGAAGTTTTAGTGGTTGATATATTTTCTGTAATAACTTGATTGTTACAGCCATAAGGCTGCAAAATATCTATGCAATTATCTTATGTAACAACCTTGTTTCATTGCTAAAGTCTAATGCTATCTTACTTGGGTTGATCTAGTTGTTTCTAGTTTATCTCTTGATCTTTCAACTAGACTTTTAGCAACTTGTTTAGCATAATTCATTATCATTTTTATTTCTGATATATATTGTTACTAACTGCTTCAATTAGGAACAACAAACTTAACTTGCTTGTCTATCATATACTTGGGTTTGTATCGTTGTTTTCCTTGTGTCCTGAGAAGGTACAATCAACATTTGCAAGGTCTACTACTTGGAAAGCCATGGCTACCATAAAGACCTTACTCAAGACCTTCTCCACACATAGAAACTTGACCTATAGGGGAATTCATTAATACATCACACTTTCCATCTCATTCCCCCCTAGGGTCACCGAGATTTCCCCCTTGAGGTGACCACTTCACCTCTAAAGTGACGGGAACACTTGCCTAAGGTGACAATGGATAAGTGTTGTCATCTCTTAGTTGTTTCCATTTGGTGGTTGGGTTAGTATTTTCCCAACCTACAACTTGTGCGATAACACATCCCCTTTTATGAGGGTTTTAACAATGTAAAACATCATTTAATTGTATTTTTTACTTATTCTTCGGTTTGTGTGAATGACAAGTCATTCTTATTTATTTCTTGGCCTAATTTTGGGGAATAAAGAGTGGAGAGGAGTTGAGAGCCTCATCTATAAATATAGGCACCCCTCACTCATTTTGTTGTTAATTGTTGGAAATTATTCTTGGATCCATTTAATAGAAGAACTTTACTTGGTGTTTTCTTGGTGTCAATTTTTGGAACTCTATCTTTCTTGGTTATTCTTCTGGAAAATTTTTAATACTATTGTGATCATTCAAGATTCTACATAAACTATCAAGATCGATTCATTGAGGAGTTATCAACTACTTGGAGGGATGACGCCTAGGGTTTGTGTCTCTTCCTTCTTCCTTAAAACGACTTGGTAAGTGTTTGTCTCGTCTTGATTAGTTATATGTTCTTTGGCAAGGGTTTGAAGTATTCTTTTCATGTCTTTTGTTGATCTTGTTAGTCAAGGCTATTCCCTTGGGGAAACCTTTCTTGTAGGGCATGTGTTATCATGGTTTGTCTTGATTAACAATAGACTACTAGCCTTGTGGCTTGAGTCTCTAGTTCTAATCCATAAATGGGGATAACCAATTTTTAGAGGTGAATAATTCTTAACCCCATAAGCCCTAGGTGGAGATAAGGCTAAGCCCTAACTCCCAACATTCACCTACCAAAACCCTAAATTTTCAATTATTTATTTATTATACAAAAATGCAAAAAAATATAAAAGATATAAACCATAAAAAATATTTATTTCATTTTCTATAGCAAAGCTAAAAATTTACTTTTATTTTCTAGACATTTTTATCTATGGGTTTATGCTTAATTGTTAAATTTTAACCCTAGGAAGACAAATCGACCCCCTTGGATTGTGCTTCATTTCCTAATATAACATTATTGTGGCTGATTTAAGGTGTTTCTCAATTCTAGAAATTAATTACAATAATAAAACTCAGAATTAGTGAAGCCCTAGGGCTAGGGTTTGACCCTAAAAGGTGAATTATAACCCTACCCTAGTTCATATTTCACCTTGGAATTGTTTATTAAGTTTATCTAACACATTCTAACGGTGAAATTTATCTCCTAAGCAACTCGTTGTTATATTTCATTTTGGAGATTTTTGGTGAAACCCTAGTGGGATTCACCACCATTTTTGCAAGTGTGAAACAATTGTTTGGATAATCAATTGTACTTGCATTAGTTTGTTTCTGGGCTGTTTTTATACTGATATATCATTGCCCCAACAAAAAGTGTCCAAATATTTTCATCCCAAGTGCTTTTAAGCACTCTTGGATCACTTTTTATGGTCCATATCTACAATTTTCTGCATTTTTATCATAAATCATGTTCAGACCTGAGTCTCCACCCCTTCCCCTCCTGCCTCTTTTCCCTATGCCTTCATCAAAATTATTTCTCTTCTGGTTGGTTAAGTCGGTTTCCCTCTCTAAATGACTTGGTTTTTTATCATTATCTTTCTTGATTGATTCTTTGCACAAATTGTTTATGTTTTCTTGAAGGATAATTGCATGTCGTGATTTGGTTCGAAATACTTGTCATCATGTTTGCCTTTGATTGAGCGTGCAACAGGTCCACCAAGTCGTTTGTGTGCGCAGAAGACATCTAGGACCACCAAGTCCTTTGTATGCGCAGTAAGATTTCGTAGAACAGAACGCAGCAATTCAGAGCAGTCATTTTCGGGCCTGGATTTTGAAAATAGACGGATTAAATTTCAATGGTGGAGATCCAACAAGCCGATCAGATCAATGACTCTCGCACATTTGAGGTTCCAGAACTCGCGTAAGGTTTAATTGCAAGAATTACTCATAAGCCACTCCGCGACTTCGGTGACGAAATTTCCAAGCACATCATCCAAAAACTCTCGAACGTCGAACCGCCACATCGCTTTGGTGATCGTCCTCTGGGGATTTCCAAGAAAAAAACTCAAAAACTCCCAAATTTTGAAACGTCGGTGCCATGTCAGCAACGGTGATGTCATGGACACTTCAGATACGAAGAGTCGAACTGTTGAATACATGTGGCACACATCTATCATGACACATGGCACAATCCTATCACGACACATAGAAATCATTTCAATCATATTTGGGTTCGTCATCTGTACTATTTCGAGTGACACATGTCACCCTTCTTTCTATGACACGTCAGTAATATGGCACATTAGACTGCCACGTCAGATTCAGAGGATTAGCCATCTAGGATTTTTTACTTCAAGATAATCGCGAACCCTCGAAGTACTGGAGCCCTGAACTACCACGTCACTCTAGGAGGTTAGTTTTCTGGGAGATGTCCATACTCTACATTCATAAACTCTCGATGAGCTGAAGAGCTGAAGTCCTAAAGTGCCATGTCACTTCTCTAGTCCAGTCCTCTAGGAGTTATACATACTTTACGTTTGAAAGCCCCCAAACCCCAAAGAGCCGGAGACATGTAGCACTCATCTATGCTGACACGTAACATTCATCTGTGGTGACATGTGGCATCCATCGGTCACCGACACGTGGCACTCATTTCGAGCATTTTCAACACACCATTTGCCCCATTCCAAGTGAAAGTGTCATTACTCTTTTCATGGCACATCATTGTTCGTGACGTCATAGCTGCCACGTCACTCTGGGGAAATTTCCTCTGGGAGATTTTGATCGAGAGTTTACATAGTTTCCAAAAGAGCCAGAGTCTCGAAACTCCCGAAACGCCAAATGATTAAAGGATAAATCTCAGGTTAATTAAGATAAACGTGGTTATGACTCCAGGAGATTTGCACTCTGGGGAATTTCAACTCAAAGCGAGCACAGTTCTCTAAACCCCCAAAGTATTTAATGATTAAAGTCTTAATCTAGAGTTAATTAGCATAAGTGGTGGTTAATGACTTCAGGAGTTTGGGCCTCCAGGAGATATGAATATTCTGTTCTCCAAAAATCCCAAACCGAATTCCCAAAGTGGTTTATCTTCGTTAATGGAATATTTTAAAGTTTGAAAAGGGTGCCAAACTAGGGAACGTCGATCCAGTCCACATCATCATATTTCTCATCTAGTAGTAGTTCGACGATAGCCAACAGGTACAGAACATAAGTTCCAGAATCCGAACCCTGGAACGCCACAACCGGGGAACTCGAGAAGCTATAATCCGGACTGCAGAAAGAATATCAGAGACTCTGGGAAAATGCCACATGACTTGCTTCTTTCCTCCAGGAGATAAGTCGGGGGAAAAAACACTGCCAACATATCCAGTTATCTCCATTGGCCTCAAATAGTGCACATGCATGCCAATGATCAATGCAGAACTCAGTTCTGTCACTCCTAGTAATTTTCTATCAAATCTCAGTTCTTTCCAGTGCATGCATCAATCTAGTTTCATTGCTAGTAGTAGTTTTTAATTGTTTAGTTCAAGACTCTTTTAAGTTTAAAGCATAACAAGTGGTATTTTTTGTCTGATTAGAACCACTCCTTTTTGTTAAGTGAAGTTCGGAGTATTCATTAACATACTCCAACATTGTGTTTTAGTTAAGTTAATAAGTTGTTTTACAGTCGATGTGTAGAGGAAAACCTCAGTTCCACACTGGTCCAGGGCCTCCACATCTATGATAAATAGACACTCTTTGTATGTTTTGAGGCTTCAGTTTTTGGGAGAAAAATATCAATACAACCACTGGTTGGACCCATTCTGTGCATGGATTAAATCTCTCTACCTAGTGAAGATACTATTGATGACAGTGTGTTTGTGTCCAAATTTGTATGTGTTTATTATCTTGAATACAATTTTGATTTGTGAGAAGTACGTTTCTTTTCCTTCAGCTACTGTATAACTTGTCTTAATTAATATGCAACCTGTGATAAAAACTATGCTTTGATGAAGATTTTTTTTTGTTGCAACCTGTGGGAATAACTATGTTTTTGGTACAAGTTTAATGCTTGAAATGAAATTCTAAGACTTAAACTTATGGCAACAGATTGTTCATTGAATGGTTTGTTTTTTTTCTTTGTTTCTTACCTTTATTGTCTCATTGTTTGTCCTTAGTGTGCCACCATCCAAGGAGGACCCTCGTCCAAGTAATTTGGCCAACCAAACTATGCTCATTTCTTGGTAAACCAACCCTCTAGCTGACCCATAAATAAAAAAAACCAACCATTCATAATGTGAGGTGGCCTAGCTCTGCCCTTTAGCTGTCAGGTGCAGACTGTAGGACCAACATCTTCTGGCGCCGTTGTCGGGGAATGGAGTAACAAAATATCTTTCCCTGGGAGAACGACAATGATTCGATTTGACGTTTGATGGTGAAAAAAGACCAGACACATTTTGACTACCATCTTTCACCTGGTGACTCCACTGAGTAAAATTCAAAAAAGAAATACTGGCTCCCTGAAAAGGACTCAAGAAATTCAAATCTGAGCACACCAAATACACTAAGGCTCATCCTAACCCTGAGAAGGACACAATAGTCTCTAAGCTAGAAAGACAACTAAGAAAATCCACCTTAGCTGAGAGATATACTTCACCCCTCAAGGGTAAATCTGCATCTCATGAATCTATTGTTCTTCATCATCACAAGAAGCTTGAATTTGCTATCCCTGAGAATCACAACTCCAAGGAACCTCAGACACCTTCAACTCCTACCTCTACTTCATCATCTAGTCCAACATCGACCCCTGTATCTCCAATCAATCTTCAGATTCCTATTTCCCAAACAATGGTTGTTAACATGATGGATGCGATAATTGCTACCAGATATGCAATCCTAGTTCTGCCAATAGGATTACATTCACTCCCAGCCACATATTATATGAAATATTTTCCTAGATATAATGGGGAAGGGGATGTCACAGCTGAGGAACATCTGGTATCCTTCTACAACTTTAACATTGAATTTGCAGATGTGTGGATGTGGTTGTTTGTACAAAGTCTTGATGGGGAGGTAATAAAATGGTTATGGGGCCTCCCTCCAGCCTCCATTGCAGACATTGATGCATTAGATGAGGCTTTTATAAAACAATGGGGAGATAGAAGGGATTATCTTTATTACATCACTGAGTTTTGGGCCGTTAAGAGAAAGAATGGTGAGTCTATTTTGGACTTCACCAAGAGATTTAATAAGATGTATGGTAGGATCCCAGATGAGATAAAACCAACTGAAGCCTCTGTCAAGATCACTTATGCCAATGCATTTGATGTCGAATTATCTATTCTATTGAGGGAGAGAAGATCCACTACCTTGATATCCATGCAAAAAGCAGTCATTGAGGTTGAGTCCAACATCTTGGCATCAGACCGGTTAAATACCAGATCTGAAAAAGACAAGAAGAAACAAAGAAATGATTCCTCTGCCTCCTCTAACCCAGCCACATATGATCCCAAACTTGATTAAATGACCAAAACTTTGAAAAATATGATGTCTGAAATAGATAAGATGAAATGGGAATCTAAACAACCAAATACATCTTTTCAAGGGGTTGGGAACATAAATCCCAACCAGTTTAGAAGGTCGAATGATGCCCCTCAGAGGATTCAAAGAGAAAGGAGGAATGTTGATGACCAAAGAGTAGTACCTCCTTTCCAAAACAATCAAATTGAGGAGATGGATGCAGATAGTGATGTTGTGGATGATGTTGTTGTACTTTTCAATGAAACAGATTTTTACACTAGTCACTTAACACAACAAGATTATGAGGTAGCACAACTATCAGATAAGTTTGATGTTGAGATAGGGGAAGAGGGAGTTATTCAAGGCCAAACCCAAAAGAAATATGACTTGAGGCCTAGAATAGGCACTCCTAAAGCCACCACCTCTGATCGAAACAGAAAACAAAGGTTCCTCCCAAGCCAAATCCAAGCAAGGGTGCAGTGGCTAAAGCTCACCAGCCTCTTTCTTTTAAACCCGTTGTCCCTGAATTAAAGGAAGCTAATAGGCCACAAGCATCTTTCATCCTAGAGCATGAGTTGAGAAAGATCAAGATCCATGTACCTCTATCAGAATTGTTGAAAAATGAGCCTTTCAAACAATCCATTATGAAGGTTCTACAACCACCTACTTCTATTGTAACTTCTGATGTAATTAGTCTGCAGGATGAGAAACCAACCATTACTGTGGGCCCACACATTGAGGACGGCTCTAATTGTTCTCCATCATTCTACATATCTCTAAATTTCCATGACAAGATCCTACATCACTGTCTCATGGACTCAGGTGCCTCACACAATGTCATGCCTAAAGTTGTTATGGAAGAACTAGGTCTGGAGATCACCAAGCCCTACCAATACCTTTACTCCTTTGACTCCAAAAAGGTCAAATGTTTGGGATTAATAAAAGATCTGGTGGTTTCTTTGGCACAGTTACCCATGAAAAGTGTAGTGATGGACATCGTTGTGGCTGAAATTCCCCCCAATTTTGATATGCTTTTGTCCAAGACGTGGGCCAAGAAGGTTGGGGGATCATTACAAATGGACCTCACATATGCCACCATCCATGTTTTCAGAGGAGAGCACAGGAGACTATACAATGAGGTCATATTGGCCTATATTGTCAGCGACCATTAGAATCCAAGCAATCACCCAATTTATGTTGTTGAGGATGAGATTGGCTCATTTGTTTTTCATCTAAATGGTGATGAACCAGAAATTACAGTCACCAAATGCAAAGCTCAACCTTTGACAAATCAACAAAACAAAGTGTGGAAGATGTATTTCGATGGCTCTTCATCAAAATAAGGTGTTGTTGTTGGTATAGTCCTCATTTCTCCTGCACAGGAGGTTATAACTCTCTCTTATAAGATGGAATTCGAGACTACTAACAATATAGCTAGGTATGAAGCTCTAGTACTCAGATTGAGGGCTGCTAAATGTTAGATTTTCAATCAGCTATGGCTCATGTATATTCTTTAAATTTTATGTTTAACTATAACTTGAACCATAACTACTACAGAAAACCAAGATCACAAGAAGAATAACCATGCGCAATAACACAAGAAGTATCCTAGGAAACCCTTCTCAACAAGAGAAGAAAACCCAACCAATCCTTTGCTATATCCCTCAAGAGAAAGACCTCCCACACCATCACCAAACCTAGCACACAAGAGGGTGCTGCAATTCTCATAATTTCATACCACAACTTCTGAAATCATGAGATGACACAATGATAAGTGTGTTTCCTCAATGGGGATTCACCTTTATTTATATAAGACTTGTCACATCAAATGATGTGTCTATTGGCACAATAGGGCCGACCTCAATAAATCAAAATATAATTAATAATTACCATATTAATTATATTTTATATTAATTATTAATCACATTAAGGTGGGGCCAACCTGTACCCTTTACATTACAATTAGGGTTACAGACAGGGCCTTTTCTTTGAACAATATAGCAACGGATCTTGTACACCCACTAGTGCTCATCCACTAGGGGCACATCCATAGGGATGTCCATATCTCTGGCTCACTGCATTACACAGAAGAACCACTTCTTCGCACGTTCACCTGTGCTCGTCCACAGGCATGTCCACTCAACTGATCTTCTTTCCCACTACCTCACACAGGAGAGTCATCTAGATTTTCTCGTCAACTCTGCTGCTAAGAGGAGGCTAGTACATCATCTTCATTTCTGTTCTCATGACAATGCACCCAACACTTTGGGATTTCACACGTTCACCTTATGATCAACCACATGCACGTCTAACTCAACAGATCACCTTTCCCACTGTATAATCATCTGGAGTTCTTCTCAACTCTCTGAATGGAGGAGGTCATTCTCTACGTTCCAGCTCTATCTCAAGTAGGAACCACATACCCTCTTCATGGGCTTTCTCTCAGGTTTGTAAGCTGAAGAATATCTTCACATGGTTGCAATGATCCACATCTCACAGGTTTGTAAGCTGGATAATGTCTCACATAGATGCAATCAACACGTTCATTGGCAGTTTGGCAGTCTTTGGTGATTCTAATTTGATCATCAATCAAGTCAAGAACATCTATAAAGCTAAACAACAGAGGCTCAAACAATACATGAATGAGGTGTGGGACCTGGTTGACAACTTCTTCCTGGCATTTAATATTTCCTTCATTCCTAGAGAGGCAAATCAGAAGGCAGATTCTTTGTCATTGGCTGCCAATACCTTCAGACCTCCCATTGGCCCAAATATCAAGTATCAGGTGGAAGTCAAACACGGGACAAGCATACTAGACAACATAAAGAACTGGCAGGTCTTTAGTAATGACATGGAGATGCAAAGATTTATGCATACCATAGAATAATTCTCTAGTATCTCTATAGATCAATAAGGTGAAGATGATGAATCAGAGAATCAAAAAACATCACATCTGCTAAACAAAGTGGTTGGCCACAACATTGTGGAACTTAAAATGAACCACATCCCCAGGGGTCTAGTGCCACTGGAAAGGTTATTTGACAGTCATGATGTCTCTGGAGGAGCTACCATAAAAAATCAAGAAGAGAAAGTGATGGACTGCAACATTGGGACCGCTGAAAATCCCAAAATAGTCAAATTGTCCAAGGTACTATCTCTAGAACAGAAAGACATGTATGTCAACCTCATGAAAAAATTTTCTGATATTTTTGCATGGTCATATGAGGATTTGAAGACATTTGACACTGACATCATCCAACACAACATCCTTCTTAAGGTTGGTTCTAAGCCATTCAAATAGAAGATCAAGCAATTTAATCCCATGCTGATGTCCATAATTGAAAAATAGATGAAAAGAATGCTTGATGCCAGAATTATTGTGCCTTTGAGGTACTCAGACTGGGTGGCCAATTTGGTACCTGTGAGAAAAAGAGTGGGGAAATACGCTTGTGTGTTGATTTTTGAAATCTCAACAAGTATTCTCTAAAGGACAATTATCCCTTGCCCAAGATGGACCATATTTTGCAAAGGGTAGTAGGTGCCCACAAGATTTCCTTGCTAGATGGGTACTCTAGTTATAACCAGATAGCAGTATGTGAAGAAGACAAAGAAAAAACAACATTCACCACCCCTTGGGGGAAATTTATGTACGACAAAATGCCCTTTGGGATGATCAACATAGGGGCCACCTTTCAAAGGGATATGGATGTAGCTTTTGTGGGGGAGAAAGAAAATTTTATGGTTATATATTTGGATGACATCACCATTTTCTCCAAATCAGTTAATGAGCATTTACAACACCTTGAGCAAATCTTCCAAAAATGTAGAAGGTATGGGATCTCTTTGAATCCCAAGAATTCCCACTTTGATATGCTAGAAGTTAAAATCCTAGGCCACATCATATAAATAGGAGGTATAAAGATAGACCCTAAGAGAGTGGAGGCCATTCAAAAAATTGAAATTCCTAGAAACAAGAATTTTATGCAGTCTTTTCTAGGCAGAATAAAGTTTTTGAGGCGCTTTCTGCCCAACTTTGTTGAAATCATAAGGCCTATCACCAACATGTTGAAGAAATATGTTGTTATCAAGTGGTCACAGGAGGAAAAATCAGCATTCCATATGATCAAACAAGCCTTGGTTTAAACCCCTGTATTAGTCAGCCCTGACTATGCCAAAGATTTCTTTATCTTTTCTTTCGCCTCCAAGGAAACCATTGTTATTGTGCTACTGCAAAAGAATGAATAAGGGAATGAACAGTCCATAGCCTTTTTCAGCAAATCCCTCCAAGATGTTGAGTTGAAGTATAATATATTAGAAAAACATACCTATGCATTGGTCAAATCCTTGAAATCCTTCAGGGTGTATGTGTTACAATCTAACATAACAACCTGTGTTCCTAGCAGTAGTGTCAAAGAGATTATGGTTCAGCTAGATAGTGAAGGGAAAAGAGGGAAATGGATTGTCAAATTATTGGAGTATGACCTGCACATAAATCCCACCAAGCTGATCAAGGGACATGGACTTGCCAAGTTGTTATTAGAATCAAACTGTAACATGTTGGAATTGCATCAGACCTTCACCCAATCCGATGCACCCATGAAACAATATGGACAAGACAACATGCATGTATTTGAAAACTACTCTTCTTCACCTTGGTACAAAGATACTATTTACTTTCTACAACACCTAGAATTCCCACCATATTTGAAGAAGACGAGGACCAGATCTCTCAAATTAAAATCTATAAAACTTTGCATTTTAAATTAGAACCTGTATTGGAGGGATCCTACTGGCATCCTGTTAAAATTTCTTGATGAAAATGAAGCTAAGAAAGTCATAAAAGATATGCACAGGGGAGTTTGTGGTGGAACATTGGAAAGCTATAACCCTCAAGATCTTAAGGGAAAGGTACTACTGGCCCACCCTTTTCTTTGATGTATTCACTACAATAAGGGCGTGAAATGAATGTCAAAAGTTTGCAGTAAAGAAGAAGTTACTCTCACTACCCCTAAAACCTATCACTGCCAGTGGCCCCTTTCAAAAATGGGGATTAGATTTCATAGGTGAGATAAATCCACCCTCTAGTGGGCAGCACGAGTGGATCCTCATTGTCACTGACTACTTTACCAAATGGATCGAGGTTGTGCCCACTAGGAATGCTACTGACAAAGTAATTATGAACTTTTTGGAAACCAATATCTTTGCCAGATTCGACTTCCCTAGAAAGCTTATAACAGACAATGCCTAGGCATTCAAGTCCAAATCCATGATTGACTTCTATGGCTTCCATAACATCGCCTTGACACATTCCACGCCCTATTATCCTTAGTGGAATGGGATGGTTGAGTCATCAAACAAGACTCTCATCAGGATCATCAAGAAATTACTTGACTGAAAACAAGAAATCTTGGGACTCTAAACTTATGTATGCCTTGTGGGATGATAGGATCAGCACCAAGAGATCCTTGGGAACCTCACCATTTCATACTTTATGGGATAGATGTTTTCTTCCCCACTCAACTCAGTCTACCAGTTTTGAAATTCCTACAGGAAGAAATGGAGGAGCCAAATGATATCCAAAGGAGAATATTTCAGATTATAGAGGTTCAACAGAAAATGGAAGCACTGAGTCAGATCACTAAAGCATACCATAGCATAATCAAATCATCTTTTGATAAGAAAACAAAGAAGGAGATCTTTCAAGAAGGTGACATGGTCCTGAGGTGGGATGCCAAAAGGGAAGAAAATTCCAAGCATGGTAAGTTTGATAACCTCCGGTTTGGTCCTTTTAAGGTGGTTGAGGTTTTGGAAAATAACATGTTTGTCTTACACAATCTAGATGATACTGAAATTTTTGGAGGCCCAGTAAATGGGCGCTTTCTGAAACACTATTTTTCTTGAAAGACTGAGGGAAGGTCCCTCTTGTACCATAGTTGCTTTCCTTTTTCGTTTGCATTTGAATAAGCTCGTCATTCAAGAATTTCATTTTTAGTTAGTTTGTGTGTGAATAAAGACTACATAGCCCAACAAAGGCATTGGGGTGTAGTTTCAGTTTTGAGTTCAATAAGATGCATGGCTGAGAGACAATATTAGATATACATGGCAGACAGACATAAACATAGGTAAGAGAAGGAAGGTGGGAGAAAATTATTTAATTCCAAGGCACTGATCTGATGTTCTTATCACCTCATAGGGAAGTGCTATCCCTAGTTGGAACCAATGTTGAGACCTGAGTTTGCACCCCTGCCCCTCCTGCCTCTTTTCCCTATGCCTTCACCATAATTATTTCTCTTCTAGTTGGTTAATTTGGTTTCCCTCTCTAAATGAATTGGTTTTTTATCATTATCTTTCTTGATTGATTCTTTGCACAAATTGTTTATGTTTTCTTGAATGATAATTGCATGTCATGATTTGATTCGAAATACTTGTCATCATCTTTGCCATTGATTGAGTGTGAAATAGGTCCACCAAGTATTTTGTGTGCGCAAGAGACATCTAGGACCACCAAGTCCTTTGTATGCACAGTAAGCTTCCACAGAACAGAACGCAGCAATTCAGAGCAGTCATTTTGGGGCCTAGATTGTGAAAATAGATGAGTTAAATTTCAATGGTGGAGATCCAACAGGTCGATCAGATCAACGGCTCTTGCACATTCGGGGTTCTAGAACTCGCATGAGGTTTAATCGCAAAAGTTACACATAATCCACTCCGTGACTTCGGCGCTGAAATTTCCAAGCACAATATCCAAAAACTCCCAAATGTTAAACCGCCGCATCGCTTCGGTGATCATCCTCCTGGGATTTCCAAGCACAACACTCAAAAAATCTCGAATGTCAAAACATCGACGCCACATCAGCAAAAATGATGTCACGGACACATCATATCCAAAGAGTCGAAGTGTCGAAGAGCCCAAGACACGTGGCACTCTTCTATCATGAGACGTGGCACAATCCTATCACGACATGTGGCACTCATTTCAAGCATATTTGGGTTCATAATCTGTACTATTTTTAGTGACATGTGTCACTCTTCTTTCTATGACACATCAGCAATATGACACATCAGACTGCCACATCAAATCCATAGGATCATCCATCCGGGAGGTTTTACTTCAAGACAATCACGAACCCCCGAAGTACCAGAGCCCCAAACTGCCACGTCACTCCGGGAGGTCAGTTATCTGGGAGATATCCATACTCTACATTCAAAAACTCTTGAAGATTTGAAGAGCCAAAGTATCGAAGTGCCATGTCACTCCGCTAGTCTGATCCTCCGGAAGTTATACATACTTTGTGTTTGAAAGCCCCCGAACCCTGAAAAGCTGGAGACACGTAGCGCTCATCTATGCTGACATGTAGCATTCATTCGTGGTGACACATGGAATCCATCGGTCACCGACACGTGGAACTCATTTTGATCCTTTTCAGCATGCCATTGGCCCCATTCCAGGTGACATGTGTCACTCTTCTTTTCATGACACCTCATCGGTCATGACATCACAGTCGCCACATCACTTTGGGGAAATTTCCTCCGAGAGATTTTGTTCAAGAGTTAACACAGTTTCCAAAAGATTCGGAGTCCATAACCTCTTGAAACGCCAAATGATTAAAGGATAAATCTCAGGTTAATTAATATAAATGTGGTTATGAATCCAGGAGATTAACACTCCAAGGGATTTCAACTCAAAGCAAGCACATTTCTCCGAACCCCCAAAGTATTTAATGATTAAATTCTTAATCTCAGGTTAATTAGCATAAGTGGTGGTTAATGACTCCGGGAGTCCGGGCCTCCAGGAGATATGAATATTCTGTGCTCCAAAAATCCTGAACATTGAATTCCTGGAGTGGCTTATCTCTGTTAATGGCAGATTTTAAAGTTTGAAAAGGGTGCCAAACCAGGGAACACTGAGTCAGTCCACGCCATCATATTGTTCATCTGGAAGTAGTTCGGTGATAGCCAACATGTACAGAGCAAAAGTTCTGGAATCCAGACCCTGCAATGCCACAACTAGGGAACTTGAGAAGCTATAATCCAGACTGCACAAAGAATATCAGAGACTCCGGAAAAATGCCACATGACTTGCTTCTTTCCTCTAAGAGATAAGTGGGGGGAAAAAACATTGCCAACATATCTAGTTATCTCCAGTGGCCTCAAATAGTGTGCATGCATGCTAGTGCTCAATGCAAAACTCAGTTCTGTCACTCCTAGTCATTTTCTGTCAAATATTAGTTCATTCTAGCACATGCATCAGTCCAGTTTCATTGCTAGTAGCAGATTTTAATTGTTTAGTTCAAGACTCTTTTAAGTTTAAAGCATAATAAGTGGTCTTTTTTGTGTGATAAGAACCACTCATTTTTGTTAAGTGAAGTTCGAAGTATTCATTAACATACTCCAACATTGTGTTTTAGTTAAGTTAATAATTTGTTTTACAGCCGATGTGTAGAGGGAAACCTCAGTTCCACACTGGTCCAAGGCCTCCACATCTATGATAAATAGGCACTCTCTGTATGTTTTGAGGGTTCGACTTTTGGGAGAAAAAGATCAATACAACAATTGTTTGTACCCATTTTGCGCATGGATTAAAGCTCTCTACATGGTGAAGATACTATTGATGACAGTGTGTTTGTGTCCAAATTTGTATGTGTTTATTATCTTGAATACAGTTTTGATTTGTGCAAAGTACATTTCTTTTCCTTCAGCTACTGTATAACTTGTCTTTATTAATATGCAACTTCTGATAACAAATATGTTTTAATGAAGATTTTTTTTTGTTGCAACCTGTGGGAATAATTGTGTTTTTACTACATGTTTAATGCTTGAAATGACATTTTAAGACTTAAACTTCTGGCAGCAGATTGTTCATTTAATGGTTTGTTGTTTTTCTTTGTTTCTTACCTTTATTGTATCACTTGTTTGTCCTTAGTGTGCCACCAGCCAAGGAGGACTGTCATCCATGTCATTTGGCCAACCAAACCATGCTCATTTCTTGGTAAACCAACCCTCTAACCGACCCATAAATCAAAACACCAACCATTCATAACATGAGGTGGCCTAGCTCTGCCCTTTAGCAGTCAGGTGCAAACTTTAGGACCAACAAATCATATTCTGAAATCTTTGGACAGTGTCAAGCTAGTCCATTTTATAGCATATAATCAAGGTATAATTTAGGTATATTGTTGGTCCTTTGTTTATGCAACAAGATCTCACTCTCGTGCAGTGAAAGATACTTGTTTATTCATTTAAAAGGTGAAATCATAGTGTTGGTTTTCATTTTTTGCTGTAGAATATTTATTTCATATATGAGAACTCTTATAATTATCTCCTAACACTCTTTATATTGTAATCGTATCTCTCTAACCCTTGGTTGAATATTCTTAAGGTATTTGGCTCCGTAGGCATTGGTCTATCTAATGTATATTGACGTATGTAGTTTTGGAAAGATTGGGATACCTCCCTTGGTCTCTAGGAGATGGCCTAAAGTGAAGGGGAGATTGTGATAAGGTGACGATGGTGCAATTCCCATATCGTTCTATCCCCCCCAAGGGTTGCTAGTTTGGGCGGTAACAGATTGTAAAACAAAAAAATGGGTTATAAATTTTAATGCATTTTGATTGTAGCAAGATTAATAAGGATATATTTCAAAGATTAAACCTTTAAAATCATCATGTGGGATGTATAAATTAAATTTATTTTTCTCTCCCACTAACTATGTAGTGAACCGTATGAGCTTCATTCCAAAGTTGATCCTTAATGGTTAGAAATTTAGATTTGGATGCAAGTGATACATATAAAAGAAATAGTGATGATTGTGCCAGAAGGGATTGGTATGAACTATGAACGGATAGTTCAATGACATGTTGACGGATTGATTGGTAGAGAGTAGGCCATGCTATTTAGGCCTATGTGGAAGTGATGCATAATAAAGTGAAAATTCATTATGCGGGAAACAACAAAAATGAAGGGGAGGTTTTGACATTAGCTTATAGATCCGATGCATTGATAGATAGAGAAATTTCAGTGGTTGGACAACTTAGACCAAAGTTGGTCTCAGTGGAAAGTAACAATTCTCATCATCATGATCATGAAAGAAAATGTTGATAATACAAGAATCAAATAACAGAATTGGCAGTCTCTAAGGATTGAATAGAAGAATTCATATATTTTCTTCTCCTTTTTAGGAAGAAAATGTAATTAAGGATTGGTTTCATGTGGATGGAATGTAAGTTGTTCAATCCAATCAATTGGTATATACATAGTATTGTGTTGAACAAAATTCTCTTATCGTTAATCTTATGCCTTTGATGATTTAATCCATTTCAAATTTTAAAGTGGACGTTTAAGATGGGAAAACTAAAGATCTGACCTAAGGGAAAGGGTATATATTACTATTTCATCTATGATTCAAAATCTTTCTTATGAACATGATAACTAATGGAGAAAGTCATATTTTTATGCATCGCTCTCTAATAGGGTGGTGTTTAATCATTCTTCTACTTCAGTGGTACCAATGATCTCTCACCATTTATGTTTATTGTTGTCATGGTCATTAAGCGGGGGAAGAGTCCAACATTTTATTACATTAATTGTATCTATGCATCATGGTTGCTAAGGATTGTGGGTGCCCATATGGGGAGACTATTTTCAATATCATTCTCTAATAGTGTGGTGATTCATCATTCTTCTACTTTAGTGTCACCATTGGTCGTTATCATCATTTATGTTTATTGTTGTCATGGTCATTAAGTAGGTGACCATTCCAACATTTTAACACACTAAATGTATTTGTGCATCATGGATTCCAAGGATTGTGGTTTCCCATATGGGGAAACCATTTTCTATATAATTGTTTGTCAAGTTTCAATGTGTGTGTGCATATGTGTATCTAAGTGGATAAGGTGCTCAAACCTACTCCTTGGGTGCATGCAATTGCATCAATTGCATGCTCAAGTGCATCTATCCCAAACCTAAGTGTAAGATGATATACCTTAACCTCTCAGGGAACATGGCTTGCATCCCACAACAAAGTTTAGGGTTCCATCCCTTATGAAAGGGACATCATGAGTTTGTTATGTGTTTTTTCAAGCATCTTTGACTTTTTGTGTCAACAATGAGCACAAATGTTAGTATACTAGAAGAAATGGTCTTGAATTATAGTCAAAGCTATGTGTAAAAACCTAAGTAGCCAAGGTATGCATGCCTAATCCTCGGTTTCACACTTGAGTGTATCTATCCCACACACAACAAGAGGATGTCACACCCCAACCTCTCAGGGGGTGTACCTTCCATACATCGACAAAGTTTGTAGTGCATCCCCTATGATAAGGACATCTCTAGTTTGTTAGGAGGTTGTTGTTGTAATAAAAAATAGATATCCATATTAATACATTGGGAAACTTGGTAAAAAACTGTTACAACGTTGCTTTGCATAATTATAGGCATCATCAAATGAATATGTGATATGATCTTATGCAGATTCAAATAACCCACATTTAGGAAAACATATGAAAAAATTGATTGTGTGAGAAGATTAAAACCATCACAGATTAAATAGATCTCAACCTTGTCATGCACCCATCTGACTTCCTTGGTTAATAGTGTACCAATTCACAAAATATTTTCACCAAGTCTCCTACTTAGACCCTCCAAAAACTCGTGTCCAGACTCAATGCCAATCTAAATGCGGAATGACCAAAAACATAGTGGATTGAATATATCTGGCTAATGAATATATCTATGTCTTTACAAAATATAAAATTTAACTATGTGTGCAATAATCTCTTTGATATACAACTCAACTTATGTATCCATATATCTCTAATTCAAACATAATTATATAAAGAAGAAGATACATATATTTAAATAGAAGTTGTGCACGTGGAACTAATTGTGCATGAGATTTTTTTTTCCTAGTGATATGTATCCACTGTGAATACCACCCTTGATATGGGATATAAGCTCACAAGGGGGGAATATTTCCTACAGGTAATATCACTTAGACACAACACAAAAATAGTGCCCATTGTCTGATTCAGTCGTAAAAACTATCAATGAATCCCAATTTCAATCAAACTGGTGTAGATTCATGTAGCACCCTCCATTTGCATGCAATTAGTGTACAAGACTTGCCCCATGCCAAGACTGCACACTAGCTTGACCATTTTGTTTTCAAAACTCTCACTACTTAGGGAACGCTTCATAACCAAGGTACAATTCCAATGTAGAGATCCCAACCAAGCTACAATTTCAGTAAGAGTCTTCCTCGAGTAGTGAAACTGATCAAGAAAGAAATCAAAAGGTTTCCCACTTATTGGATTTGGGCATAAATAACAACTCCAAGTGATCAATAAATCAACACAAGTTCGTGTTCATGTGGCAATTCATTCCCAAGTTCATTTGCTCAATACATGGTAGTGATATCTCAACATCATAATCTAAAAATGCACAGTCAAAGGTGATGGAAAAAATCCAAAATGACTAGGATGAATGATCATGTTACTGCGTATGATGCATGAAAATTGGTACCATATTTGAATATCATGTTCATCAAACTACATTATGGAGGAATTGCTTGATAGCCATTGGTTCCAATTTTTTATGCCTATTTTCTCATTGAGCATCATCTTTTGAGGCATCACCACATATTTGGAGGCATGATGGCATGTGGGCTTGTTGTCACCTTTTAGAGCCTTCATATACATAGTTTCATGCATATTTCTTCACTTGAGGGAACATCTTACCTATTTCTAGGCCTAGTTACATATGTGGAGGCATGCTACATCACTGAGATCTAGAGTTGGATGAGCACCTTTCATTCTTGTCCCACATATGATTACATTGCTATATTACATAGATTGAAAGACCAAATGGGTGGACCAATTCAGAAGAGGATCCTCCTTTGACTAACATTTGTTCACATTTGGAGGAGCACTTTGCATGTTGAGGAGGTTATTTAACACACACTTGCATCCACATGTGTCATGGAACATATCTTGAGGAGCACCCATTAACTAAGGGGTTCCTAGGGTTGATCTATAGCATGATGTGGGGTTTTCACACACGTTTTGGAGGAGCACTTCACTCTCCTTACACATATTCCCAAAGTTCYCAACCTTCATCCCTTGTTTGGAGGTGGCTGGAGGGTTTTACACGTGGATCCATGCTATTGGGAGATGGGTATTTTTTATGCTTATTTTGGAGAAGCACTCCACTTTTTATACATAGTTCCCTAGACTACTCCCATGAGATTTTACACACACATACGTAAATAGGAATACATTGGAATGAGAAATAGTGGATCGATTCAATTATTAGATGATGCAATGTCTCATTACTACTAGAAGGAGAGGAGTACATTACATAACTCCCAAAAATCTAACTATTAACCACTACATTAATTATTCCATTAAATGGCCCATCTTTACATCACTTTATTTTTGAAAAAATATTATTCGTCTAAGTTCTAATTTCTAAGTATGACCATTATCTCCAACACCCTCCCATTATGGTCATTTTACATGATTGTTCAATATGAAAAAAGACAAAATCTTTTGAAAAGCAAGATGTTTGCAATTCACTAGATAAGATATTCAAAATAACAACTGGAAGTGAACTATATTAGGCAAGGTTGTTGAAGTACCATCTATGTCATCATCCTTTTGTCTAACCATTGAATCACTAACCAGATGAGAGCAATGTTGGCTAAACAATCAACTTTCCATCATTGACATAGAAATTGGCTTGTTCACTAAACTCACCTCCTCCACATCATAGTGATACAACATATCAAAATGTTGTGTTTTATTCTCTGAGGAAGCACGACCATCTCCACCCCACTTGAGGGTTTTCTTGTTTACCACTTCATTTATATCCTACCTAAGGGTCTTCTTCTTATGAACTACTATATATAATGCATAATGTACCTGTTGTTTTCCTTCTCTTCTTTGACTTGTTTCAACAACAACATCATCTAGGGCTTCATTTCTTCAACGTTGTCTCACTTGACACCTCTTCAGTATAGGCATTATGGTTGAGTTTTCAATGAAATTACAACCATCTTTTTGTTGAACCAACCCTACATTCTCAACCTCTAGCAACTATAATAAACTTTGTTCTTCCACACCCATAGAAACAATATTTTCTCTTTCTTATCAACAATAAAACACCTATTATCGCTGAAATTTATATGTTAGTGTGGGCTATGCTTCATTATACTACTTAATGAAAGTATACTTTTCTTCAAACAAGGAACATAATAGACATCTTTAATCATTACATTTTTACCTCTTAGTTGAAGTGGGACATTCCCTTTCCTCTAACCCTATATTCTTCTCCACCACTCAACACAATAGAATCAAACTAAGATTTATCCTCTACAAAATCGACATACCGATCAACAATGTTAGTAAAATGTCTAGATGCTCTTGAATATACATACCAACCAACCTTACCGCTCTTTGAATCCTTGTTTCGGGCCATGAACAGATAGAACACTTCCTCCACATTTTGTTCAGCCACATTAGAATGTTTATTTCTAGATTGATGATTGAAAGAATACTTGTGGATATGCTTTATTCTCACAACAACTTTCAACAAACTCTACTTATATGGCCTAATTTTCCACAATAAAAGCATTTAATTTCTTTTCTACTTTTACTTGATTGGGAAGAGTTATCTCCATCATTATCTTCTCTATGTTTTCTACCATTGATTTAAACCTCATTGCAAATTCCACCTCAGAAGACTCACTAACATTGTTATTCCCAAACTGCTTTTTCCATCTATCTTCCTTAAAGATCTTAGCGCTTAGCTACTCAAATGTCAAATCTTATCAATACTAGTAATTTTCATGGTATTAATAAAATTTTCACAAGAAGGATAAATTTTCAAAGTTAAAGCCATTGTATCTTCTTCTTCCATTTTTTTGTTAGTTGATTTCAATTGATTTGTAATATCCTTGATTTTTAGCAAATGATATGGTAAGGAGTCAAATTCCGCCATTTTAATTGAGAATAACTTATTCATAAAGAAGAATGCTCTATATTTGTTTGAGGTTTCATGCTTTTTCAATAGGTTTTCCCACTTGACGAATGCATCATTACCATCTTAAACTTTGGGAAGCATCTCATTTGTTACTAAGAGCTTGATAAACATCATACTTTTCTTGGGCATTGTTACCGATTGAACTTGCACCTAAGCTATAAGGGGAAAGGTTTAAAAACATGATTAAAGGTCATATTAAAAGGGGCCATCACCTTTTCATATTTTTTTCTAATGTAACAAGTGAATAAAAAGGCCCCCTTATCTTAAGTTCATAATGAAAAGTGCATGGAGAAACCCATCGACTTTGAAAAAGAGGCAAATATTATATTGTGGCAGGGATTAAAGTGACATCATAAAAAGGGGGCGCATGGTACATGTGTTAAGAAAGGGGCCACCCTTTTTTTTTTTGTCTTATGTGATGACTCACAAGTGAGTCATAAATTGAATCGAGCCCCCTCTTAAACTTTATCAAAAAAAGATTTACGTGGGTTCCAAATGAGTCGTAAGTCAAAGAAAGGAAAGGTTCATGAGTCAAAGAAGCCATGGCATATTTAGGGGAAGCCACCGTACCAATTTTTACGCTTAAAGGCGTACACTTATTGAAAATGGGCACATTTAATGAGCTTTTAACTGTAAATTTCAATCGTATGGTTATCAATTAAAGATGCTAGCATATTCTTAGTCGTCCTTCCAAATCAATGAACGAGATCTCATGTTCATAACTTTCTAGCATTTTTAAAAGATTCCGTTAACCTGTTTACTTTTTAACATTTACTTAATATGATTAATAAATCACTGTTTGACCATCTAATTGCCACATTCAAATGATTAACAAACTTAATTGAAATTACAAATTTACTCCACTATTAACTTTTTATCATTTTACAGTATTAGATTTACATTTGTGCCATGTTTAGTTATGGCAACAACATAATTACAATCAATTGTTTCATATTCTTCATTCGTTTCATATTCTTCGTTTCATCTTACCAGCCATAAGCCTTTCGGCATTCACCAGCAGCGATTTAGCAGTTGTGCTAGTAATATTGCACTTTTAAGTTATCCATACGCATGAGTCGTGGGGTCAAGTAAACAAAATGATGAGGGGAAGTGGGTCAACATAAGTCGTTTCCACTTGAATGATCAAATCGAGTCCCAATGAATTAAATCAATGCCTCAATTAACAAAATCATCCCTCTAATTTAATTAATCAATCCACTTAACCAAGCAAATCACTGCCTAAAAGAATTAAATCCAAAGTGATCCATTGGGTAAATCAAAGGAAATGAACATTAAAATGGGAATCCAAGCAAAGTGAATTGATCCACCTCATCAAGCTAGTCGTTGAACCAATTGAACCACCTTATGGGTGATTTTTATTGATAAAAAAATGTTTTTCATGATAAAAATATGATTTTGCCGAAGAGGCTTAGTCTCCAGGTTGTGGATGATAAGTCAAGAGTTATTATTTTTTAATTGAGAGAGGAAACTAGTTTTTGTAAATAAAAGTTGTATAAGGCTAGCCCCTCCTCTCAATGGTCGTTGTCGAATTGTGAGATCATTCACGCCATTCAATAGAACTTTATTTTTGTAAGAAAATTTATGGTTTGATTCTTCTATTCTCTTTCTTCTTGGATAAAGGGTAAAAGTACTTCATATATTAGACATTGTATTTTGGTTTCATATGCAAGGCTATTCGATCAATCCATTGAAGGTTTAAATAGTCACGTTGAAGGAGAGGTCTAGACTTCCATCTCATCTATCCTTTGGTAGTGTTAAGTGAATCAAATCCAATGTTGGACAAACCCTTATATAGGGGGTATCTTCAACAAAGAAGAGATTTTGTTTTGCACCCATGTTGATTTAATGGTTGGAGACCATCCTATGAGAGGAGCTTTCATGGTAAGATCCAGAAAAATATAACTACTCTAGACTATATTGGGGGCAATAGTCCATCAACTCCAAAGCCAATTCATAGTCCAAAGTCTACAACCGATTCAAAAGGGGTTGTGATTGCAATCCGACGATTCAAAGGTAAAAGTAAGATTGATGTAAGTCTCACCACTTCAACCAACTTTATTTAAAAAATCCAATCAATCTCTTTTTTATTTTCCGCTTTATAAAAAATAAATACAAAAAGCCAAAAATATTTTGCTAGCTAGCGCTTGAATTTCCATCTTACATAGCTAGTAGATCCTTGAGATTTTTCCTCTAGATTTAATTCTACCCAAGTATATTTCACCCTCTCTTTTTCTACAATTTATTTCCTACTTCATGAGGTTACAATGAGGATTTCACAGATCTGAAATAATTACAGCAAAGCCTACACCAGATTCAACACTAACCTCATTCCAAGGGGGTTGCTAGGTAAGTTTTCTTTCATAAAACCCCTTTTTTCATTTTTCATATTCAAACATCTTATTTTATGGAATAGATAAGTGATTTCCAGCCACAACAAGATTATTTCTTTGCTGGAATAATTTTATGGGTTTTGACCCAAGGAGGATTTGAACCCCAATTTTTGCGAGTAATTTTAAGATTGTTAGAAATCACAATTAAATTGTAGATTTGAAGTTTTGGGCCACAGATATAATTTATAACTTAATTCCCAAGCTTCCAAACCCCTAGATCTGTTGATCCAGAGTCTCTTTGTTGTTTTTTTGTGTTTTTTGTTAATTTTGCAGATATAAAACTTCATAACAATGAAGAATTGAGTCATGTACAACCATTTTCCGAGAGGTAAACCAAGGGTATTTTCTCTAAATTGGTAAGGGAATTTATCACTCTCTTTTCATTCATTATTGACTCATTTGATGAGGTTTGAGTGATATTTTACTTGTTGTTCAACGCTATTTTTTCTGTAATTTATTTCATTCCAGATCAATAGTATTTGAATAATTAAATCCTACCTTCACCTTAGAACACTTATACTAAGCTTTGGTGAAGTCCTTTGTTTGTGATAGGGAAGCATCCCATAGCCTTTTGTAGGAGTTGGGATTAAAGAGTGGGGACTTGTGCCAAAGTGACAGTGGGCACTCATCCTATGTGATACCACCTTAGCGCCTCAAAAGGACCTTAACGAGACTGTTAATTTGGGCGGTAACATTTTTGGGCACCTTTTTCAGGGAACAAAGTCGTTTGGCACAGTTTTCTGATGACATAGATTTGGTGAGTGATTTGTTATTATCAAGAACTCACCTGGTGACTCCAGTTGAAGAAAAAATTACAAAGAGGTACAATAGAAGGTCAAACTCCAAAGGTGACATTTTATATACCCCTGAGCCTAAGTTGTTTTATAGAAGAAGAAATCAAAGGTTAAAGGCTAGAAGTAAATAATCGATTAGCATTTGATTCTCTTCTTGATTTAAGAAATTTATTTATTAACTCAAGTCCACTTCTAATGGATTTCCTATGGTTGACAGATGCATACAAGTCTTTTGACTTCACTAACATTGCAGGGCAATCCCATGATCTTCCAAACTCACTCAAATATATACCCATTGTCAGTGGAGATCACTCCATTAGAGAAAAAAAATATTGGGATAAATTTTTGTAAGGAATTAGAAATACATCATGTGTTGATCATCTGGATGTATTGTTTAAATGTTTTTTTCTTTCCATGAGTAGTGGCGCTTCAAGATGGTTTGAAAGTTTTCCTAACAATAGTATTAGCACAATTGATAGATTACATGACGTATTGTTTTACATATTACTTGAATGCATTCCAAGGAATATTCGTTTTCTTACTAAATCACTCAAATCCTAATAATTAATCCAAGACAAACGCAAAAAGTATTGACAATAATTGGGAAATGTCTGAAAAATTAGACCTTCTGACACCAACCAAAGTGAAGACCGAACCAAAGATCAAGTCTTCAACTTTGACAGATCATATAGATCCATGTCTACGTTGTTGGAACATGTTAAGTAGTTACAGTTGACTATCATTCAGAATCAAGTAGCAACACAGGAAAGAATTATTAGGTTGGAAATGAATCAACAACAAATACACCACCAACATAATAGATTTCCACATAGGGTTATGTTTAGAGTCCCATTTCCAAATCCAAGGCCACCAAACACTCTTGAGACGACAAATACAGTGGATCTGTCACACCCGTATTATTATAGAACATGTGAAGCACTTCACACTAAAGCAACTTGTGATTATCACCAAGAGTACATAAAGGTAAGGAATACAAAAGATACAAGTGTGTTGGATACGTGTAACATGATGTTAGGGGGAAAAATAACAAGTTTCATAACAGATGATCCCCAGTACCAGAGGAACATTTGATAGAGAAACACAAATGTAGAGAAAGAAGGTCGAAAGAAGGTCGAAATACATCTTCTCAAGGTCATATCCATCAGAAAGAACTAGCCACAACTAGAATAGATGTTGACATCACTAGGTGGGATAACAATGCAAAGGTTCCAATCCCATTGGTTGAGATAGTTAAGTTCTTGGTATTGAAGATGCAGATTGGTAAAGCTTTGGTATTTTAGGTCACTGATATCCCACAACCAGCATCGAGTAAGGAAAATGGTCTTCGTGTCTTCCTCTCAAGTGCACTTGATGACGGGTGCCTAAAATGACATGTTTTCAACACCTCTTCAATACCTTTTTTCTTATCATTTTTCCACTGTTCATCCTCTCTTTTTACCTTTTTCATCCATTTTGTCTCCCTTTTCACCAAGGTATGAATCTTCTCCTATATGCCACTTTTATTCCATTCTTATACATTTCTTAGGAAATTGTTACCTTTTTGCACTAAAATTGCAATACATAAGCAAGTGCAATGGTTGCAACTCCTTGTAGGAGTTGCAATTCTTCCGCAAGTGCTGCAAATTCTATTCCCGAGCATGATACAACTACTACAATTCCAAATACAAATCTCATTGTTGTTGTTGCAAATTTAATACATATTTTTCCAGCACAACAGTTAGCATTACAACCGTCAGTCAAAGATCGCTCCTCACATGGAAAGGCGATGAAAAGCAAGCGGACAACCAAAAGAGAAAAACAATTCACCTACCAATTGTTGCCTAGTTGATCCTAGTCAGTATATGCCCATTCTTTTATAAAAAATGGCGATATCGATAAACGAATGAACAATATTATTCTTATGATTGTCCATCTGTCTCATGTTTTTATCTAGACATCAGATGTATTGTATAAAAACTCAGCTTCCCTTGATCTCAAGGGAGATTAATCGAGGAGTAATATTTTGTTGTATTGTAAAACTCATCATTTTGGCAATATAATTTTCTTTTTCTTGCTATCCTCATGAGATGTGTTGAGCGTTCATTTTTTTTTTATTTCGTGATTCAGTGCCTTGTCTAAGGGTGTAGTGCCCCTCCTTAGTTAGGTACTTCCTATAATATAAGTATAGGATTATCATTACATTATTGTTAATTTCATTCTATAGTTACTTTGTTTCTTTACATTGTTGCAACTCCATATTTAAAACGATAAATTGCAATTCAGAATCAATTAGTTGTTTTATTCCTTTATGTTGCTCTAAATTCTATGATAATAGGTGTGACTCAAGTGTTGATAATATTTCTACATATTTGTAACAGTTTGTGAATCCACGTCAACTCCTCCTTGACCATATGCAAATTCTTCCCACTCACCAAATGCAGGCATCCACGTCAGCTCCTCCTCAACCATAATTACCTTAATGGCCCATCCCTAACCCTAATAACATAAGGCCAGGCCAACCAACGTAATATTTTGGACTTGCTACCTACCTGACCTATTCCATCTTTTCCTTGGAATGTAATGATATTCACCTTTGATCTGGGAAGACATTAACTAAGGACCAACCTCCTACTTGTATTGAATATTATAATGAGGACGTCTGGAATGAAGAACTAAAACAATATCATGTACCTTTGAAAGCTGATAATGCCCACCCTGAACTTCAAAACCCACCCCATCTAGAAATATTAAACCTAGAGAAACCACTTACTCTACCTGAGTTTGAATTCTTAGGAGAACTCAAGAATGTTTGTGTCAAAATACCAATATTCCAAGCCATCAAGGATGTGCCTATCTATTAAAAATAGGTATGGGAAATTTGTTTAAGGAAACCCGGTAGAAAATGAAAGGATCCCTAAACTGTCCATGTTATGGGAAAACTATCGGATTTAATGATCGGGGGAGTTCTCGAAACCAAATACTTTGACCCTGGCAGTCTGGTAGTTAATATGCAGATCAATAATACACTCATTAACAACACATTAATTGACCTTGGTTCTGCCATTAATGTCGTGACGCGCGGGACTATGCAAGCCTTATGACTCACTGGACTTTGGGAAATCCCAACCATGCTCCAACTTGTTGACAGAACAACTATCAAACCATAGGGTATCTTAGAAGATGTAGTGATATCCGTAGATTCATGGGAATATCCTGTCAACTTTATGGTCCTACATCCCAAAACATCTCTAGGAGGGTATCCTTTAATCCTAGGAAGGCCTTGGCTGGCCATCGTTGATGCTTACATTGGTTGTAGGTCAGGAAACATGACCATCTCCCACGTGACCTATACAAAGAAATTAACCCTGTATCCTCCTACCAAACCGAGCATAGATTTTGAAACACCACTCTGGGTCAAAAGAGAGGATGGAGATGAATAAGGAGAAACTCATCAAGTCCTCTCTATAGATCAGTATTTATCCATCAAAGAGAAAACAAAGGATGATGAAATAAATGATTTCATAGCTTCTTCTTCCTCAACAAACTCACATGTTCTTGAGCATGTTATGCAACCAAAAAAACATGTTTCCCTATCTTCAACAAGCATCTCACCCGTAGAACATGAATTCCCACCTGAAAAAGATCAAGGGTCCCTTACAGAAACTATAGAAATCAGCTCGGGGAAAACCTTGAAAATCAACTACGGATTGACTGAACAACAAAAAAAGTGATTGGTTAAAGTGATGCAAAACCACAATGATTCCTTTTCCTGGGACTACTCTAACATGAAGGGAATCCACCCAGACTTATGAACACATCACATATATATTAAAGAAGGATCTAGATCCATCTTCCAACTTTAACACCAGATGAATCCGATAATAAAGGACGTAGTTAAGGAAGAGCTACAAAAATTTCTCACAACCAACTTTATCTATCCAATTTATGACAGCCAATGGGTTTCCCCTCTAGTCATGGTACCAAAGAAAAATGTTAAATGGAGAATTTGTGTGGAATACCGATAACTCAACAAAGCAACACACAAGAATAATTTCCCACTTCCTTTCATTGACCAGGTCCTGGATACGTTAGCAAGGAAGAAATACTTTTCTTTCTGTGACAGATTCAGTGGGTATAACCATATCCAGGTCATGCTTGAGGATCAAGACAAAACAACATTTACCTGTCCATGAGGGACATTTGCCTATCATGTTCTACCATTTGGGTTATGTAACTCCCATGCCACCTTTCAAAGAGTTATAATTGGTATATTCTATGATTTAATTCATGATTGTGTGGAGATATATATGGACGATTTTACGACATATGGTGATGAATTTGATGGGGCATTAGCAAATCTAGAGAAAATATTGATAATATGTAAAGAATCAAATGTTTCCCTCAGTAATGAGAAATGTTCAATGATGTTAATCGATGGCATCATATTAGGACACCACATCTCAACTAAAGGTATCCAAGTGGATCCAACAAAAATCAAGGTAATATTAAAATTCTTGACTCCATGTTCACAAAAGCAGGTACGAAGTTTCTTAGGATATGTTGGTTATTACCATCGCTTTATTGAAAACTTTTCATGAGTTTCTTGTCCATTATTTTCCTTGCTTAACAAAGATTCTGAGTTTTTATGGACAAATACATGGCAACATGAACTTGATGAACTGAAAACCAAAGTGTCTAAGGCCCATATTTTGAGAGTGCCCAATTGGTCCCTCCCATTTCATATATCCACAGACGCATCAGACACCGCCATTGGAGATGTTCTAGGACAACTAGAAGGAAAGGACCCATATGCAATTTACTAGGTCAACAAGAATCTATACACATAACTGAATTACATGGTACCTGAGAAAGAGTTTCTTGTCATTATCTGTGAAATAAACAAGTTCATGCATTACATTACAGGGTGTCCTGTGACATTACATACTGATCATACTACTATTAAGTATTTAATGAACAAACCAATCACTAATGGCATAGTCACTAGACGGTCACCTTTATTACAAGAATCTGATATTACCATCTTAGATAATCCAAGAAAAGATAATGTAGTTGTTGACTTTCTTTCTAAAATAAAATATAATGAGAATGAACCTCTAGTAGAAGATTCCTCTCCAGATGAACACCTCTTTGCAGTATCTACTAATTCACCATGGTTTGCATATATTGCTAACTTTTTTGTTGTAGGAAAGCTCCTGCATCATATGAATCCCAAAGAGAGACAAAGGATCGTTAGGAAAAGTGAAATATTTTCATGGATCGATGGCTACCTCTTTTGCACAGGGCTTGATATGATTATCATAAGGTGTGTATGTGATAATGAAGTACATGATATACTAAACTCATGTCATGATGATCCATGTGGGGGCCATTTTGTTGATAAAAGGACGAGGTACAAGGTGCTCCATCAGGGGCATTATTGGCCCACTATCTTCAAATATGCCAAAGAATATGTGAAGATGTGTGATAGTTGTCAATGCATGGGTAGGCCCGTACAAATAGATGAAATTCCACTACAACCTCATATGGTGTTGGAACCCTTTAACAAATGGGATATTGACTTCGTAGGACCAGTAAATCCCCCTTCTCATTGGCACTCCTACATCTTAGTCTGTACAAACTATGTTACAAAATGGATGGAGGCAAAGGCACTTCTTGCAGCAACTGAACATGCAGTGATGTAATTTCTCCATGAAGAGATATTTGTAAGATTTGGGATACCACAAGAAATAGTGACTGACGAAGGAACTCATTTCATTTCAAGGCTTGTCAGAGAACTGATGGACAACTACAATATCAAGCATTTAGTAATAACATCATATCACCCACAGGAAAATGGACAAGCAGAGGGGACTAATAAGATCCTTGATGCCATCATCACTAAAATTGTCGGGTTGCACTTCAAATATTGGGCTGATAGACTCCTCGAAGCTCTATGGGCCTACAGAATGATCTGTAGAACTACTATTGGATGCACACCTTATGAGTTAGTGTATGGGAAGAGAGTATTATTTCCTATTGAGACATAAATCCATACACTTCGGACAACGATACAACTTGGGTTGGACCTATCAAAAGCTAAGAAACAAAGACTCCTTCAAATTAATGAGTTGAATGAACTGTGACATGATGCCTCGGATCGAGCCACAATGATACAATGTCAAAGGAACAAATGACATGATAAGTTCATTAAGAAGAAGAAATTAAAAGTTGTAGACTAGGCCTTATTATTTGACTCCAGTTTCAAGGTTTTCATAGGGAAGTTATGCACTTGATGGCTCTGGCCTTATGAGATTCATTGTATATGACAATGGAGCCATCAAAATTCGCACCATTGATGATGAGAGAAATCCTTTGATAGAAAATGTACACATACTTTGATTATATCATAAACCCCTATCCAAGGAATCCTTTATGAATATGATCACTAGTGGATGGCTCGACAACAATTTCGATATTGTAAACGAGGGGGGAAACCTTGCTGAGTAATTCATTCCTATATATAAATATATATGAAAACCCTTAGGGGAATTCTTGTTGGGTAAATTATATGCAATAATTTCTAGACATTAAATTATTGACCGAGAGTTCATAAACTTAGAGATGCAAGCACAAGAAATGCATGATCAAAGCCTATTTTAATCATATGTTCAATTAAGGCCAACAAGCACACTTCAAAATGGAATGAATGAAATAAGAACAAGCTCAAATGAAATCAAATGAAAATTAACACCACAAGATGTATCTTAACATTGGATCGCAAGATCATGTCTCCTGAGTTAGATCCCGATCTTTAATGGCTTATTCATGTAGTGGTTATCTAAGCTACGAGAAAACCAAATTAAAGTGAACTAGAGTAACAGACAAGTAAGACAATATGAAAGTAAATGCAAAGTTTACCCAAACTGGAATTCAAATCAGTTAGTTGGATGAGGTTACTCAAACCCTCATGTATGTGTGCTACTGACCTAAAGTGGAATTTACCAGTTTTAAGAGAAAATCCAAAAAAATATTGGCTAATCTAAATCCCATGCACTTGCATTCACATCAAGCATGACATACTTAAATGGTGTTGATGCACTCTTACATTTAGACTCTACATACAAGGGAGTGACTCTGGCTAAGTCTCATCACCAATCTTGACACATCTAATTGTGTGTGATGAAGTGGCAAAGGTATTACTAACCTATTTACCAAAAGAAAACCATTGTTGGGAATGAAACAAAGCTTTATCTAATAATAAGGAAAACGTAACAATACAATCAACACACTTTGGAGATTAGTCCTCAAGAAAAGATACACCTAGGAATGAAAGAAAAATCAATGTTGGTAAATGATTAATTTTGTTTTATATATGAAAGCAGAATGACTTCATGTGGATAATCCATTTAACACCGCATCCATGTTTATGTCACACTACATATCAACATATGACAATATAACACGTATGATAAAACAACAATCAAATCAATACACTACATCATATCAACTTACATGACAATATAATACTTATAATAATAAGACAAAATAATATATATATATATATATATATATATATATATATATATATATA
>JASDQU010243209.1:11484-23738 GCA_032191745.1 Picea mariana | reverse complement strand
TATATATATATGCAATGCAACATTGCAATACATTGCAATTCAATACATTATAATGCACGCGCCAATGGTTCGGGTTTTAAAATATGTGGTCGTATGTAAAACAATGTGTCCACGGGTCAGGGCTTAGCCTCGGCCCGCCCCCCTTTCCAACTACTACAACACACGAATTTAAATATAAGCGCGTTCACATCATATTCAAGGAACATCGGTGGGAAAGTTAGCTAGCGGAGTGTTATGAATTCATTGGTGTTGGGGGAGGTCCGGGGGTCGAACCCCACGGACTCCCCATATAATTTTACATAACCAATTAAACAAAATTGAAGGGGACACGTGGCGTCTCTAGATTGGGCCACATGTCCTCATCCCATTTGCCATCAATCCAGACACGTTCAACACACGACTCGTCAACATCAACCAATAAAAATGCACCATGTCATACACCTGCTACATCACCGTATGGATGGTACGACCTTGCCACATAACTGTACGGACTATACGGACAGGTACAGTCAGCACCCAAAAATTTTGCCTGTTTGGCTTGGCGAACAGATCGCGATATCTTCTCCATACGGACTTCGTTTGAGAAAGTAAATATACCGCCAGAATCAGGAAGACGAGACGGATGCAATGGCACTGTTTTCGTCGCATTCCGAGCACTTTAAAAATTGAGCAAAATTTGATCCCCTGATCAGTACCTTTTTAGCTTATTAGAAGTCTCGTCATGGTCATCTTGGATTTGTTGGTTGGTTGCCTCCAATTGCTTGTTTTCCTTCTTGATATACCTATCCAGTAGATGGTATTCATTCACCTCTTGTTTTAGTTCCTGATTTTGTTTTTGTAGCTCCTCAATCTTCTTCTTCATCTGTCCTTTTGTTAAAGTCCTCATTGACTCCATTGTTTCCGACTAGATGTGTTCTCTTTCCTCCACTTGCTCTCTCATCCGACACAAAGTAATAGTAACTTTCTCCTCAGTTAAGTTAGGGATGTCATCCTGGACTAGTAGGTCTAGAGGAGAGGAGGTAAAATATATTGGGTCTTCATGTGTAAGAGGACTGACAACTGCTTTTCCTTTCCTTKCCATGCTCCTTATGGTTCTTTTAGAATGGGGTGATGGATTCTTCTTCTCAAAAGTGATAACAAGTTTCCTCTTCCTCTTTTCTGTCTGTAGAATGGTTACATGAGGTTGTTCTATAGACTGTTCACCTTTATGCTTTGAGCTACTCTTCTCTTTCCTCAAGGGTTTTGASTTATGATCCTTCTCCTCAAGTTCTACTGCTGAGATCTCTTCTACTAATTCGGATTTATCTTTGGATTCTTGACTTTCAAAAGTCTTATTAACTGAGGAAGAGGGCCTTACTTGCTTACTTGAAGAGTTATGAGCTCTTCGGTCTTTTTGCATCCTAGATTTATCTTTTTGACTTACTGCTTTGGAGGATGATGGAGTTATCTTGTCTTTCTTTCCCTTTTACTTCTTAGGTTCCTTATCTTCATCTGGAGTAGGTTGGGATTCCTCTACAGGTTTTTTTTCTGTGAAAAGGTGTTGAGTGATGAGGGTTTTCCAACTAAACCCTTGCTTCCTGATTTCATGTATAACTAGAATTTTGATAAGACCCTGATGATACATACTAGTCTTCTCAGTTTTAGATAAGGATTTGACACCTCTCAACATCTTGTTTAGGCTCATCCATAAAAAGTATGGAAAGTCAATTTCAAGACCTCCTTCAAAGTGCAACAAAAGCCTAAGGTGATATAGGAAAGTTACAGCATATCTGCCTTCACAAGTGAGGAATCATTGGAGGTTGACAAGAATTGAATGATATTCCTCCTTGATATAGTTTCTAGAAATCCCCTTTTTCCAATCAGGGTGTTGATGGTCTTCTTTCAGAAATATTTGCAACATTTCCTTATTGATTCCTACTCCTTTGAAATACTTGTCTCCTCTACTAGGTAATCATGTGGCCTCCCTTAGAGTTGCTTCATTGATTGTTAGTTGTAGGTTTCCTATGTGAAAAATATCTCCATTGTAACCTTGGATAAATGCATGAGATACCCCCTCATGACAACCTGTGAATTTTTCTAAAAATGGAATCCAACCCGCTCTAGCATACTTATCTCTACATAGCTGGAACTCCTCGATCTTCCTATAAATCTGGAAGACCGGTTCATGCCTACTCACAACCATCCTTATAAACTGTGAGTGTAAGCCGAGTTGTAGCATAAGAGTTTGGTCAACTGTGAGCGTAAGGGTTTGGTACCGGATATCGCAGAGAGGAGTAGGCTCTAAAATGGGGAAAATTGGGTAATGGCAGGGAAAACAATGATGGTGTTGATAATTCGAAAGGTGGGTTTAAGTAAAGATGCAGCGAAGGAATTTAAGATGAGATGAGGCTCATCTGGATGGCTTCACCACCCAGATAATCCATTTCATTTATGCTCGTTAGTATAATGATGGGAACGGGACGTTTGGTAGCAAAAACATCATTAGTGTTTGGGATAGGCGATTGGACCTTTAAGAGGCAAATTTGATGTTGAATCGTGCAACATGATACGAGGTAGATTCATGATTACTAAGGGTAAAGCACGTTCTTGGTTTAAGGTCGTGGTTCATCATTACTGGGCATACTCATTTCAGTTCATAACTATATTCACACATTTGATGTGATTTTTCCCTCCACGTCTTTTCAAATGCTTATGTGGTGAGGAAATTGATTAAGGTTAAACATATGGGTATGAGGGAAGTAACAAAAAGTTAAGCACATGGTTTTAACAATAAGGTCATAAGATCTAGTATACAATTTCATACTTATTGTAGTTTTATAAGAAAAGAAAAATAAACGATACCATGTTACCTTTTCTTTTACCATTACATAACAAATACCCATATGATATTCATGACCGGAAGCATTGCCTTGTATTTGAAGCTTGCAGATTATCATAGTTCATCTTTTAGGATGGAGTTTTATGGAGGATTAGTACTGGAATTTCCTGTACTTCATGAAACTTCTTTATTTTGTGCTTGTTTTTGGATTTCTTCCTTTGTGTCTGGTTCTGTAGGGTTGTAAGGTGAACATGTTGGTCTTTGAAGATGAGATGTGAGTCTGGAAAAGAGTCTTGAAAGGGGCTCTTTGACCCTCCCCCATGCTAAAGGTGTTGCATATCCTTATGCGAAAAAGATCTGACACACTGTATCACAATGAAAGAAAATTGATAAGAGAAGAGAAATGAAATCAAATTCCAAGAGTGCATCTGTCACCTAGAATATGATCTCATGCCTTATTTTTTGTTAAAATGAAATTGCCTTTCTTATGATGACTTATTGACAAGTACACCATTCAGCAATGAAAACAGGGAGTTTTTTTTGTATTTTTCCATAAGAACAGATCCAACCTAACTTGCTTCAGAGATTTACTATCATTAGATGTTATGGATAAATTTCACAGTATAAGTAGATTAGACTCCCTAGTCAGGGTCCCACTCTTAAGAAGTTTCCTTCTTAGGTAATGTAGGATTTAGATGCCAAACCTAGTAAAGTTGACTTAGGGTAATTCTCAAATGAATATTTGCTTGTAGTGTTCATTTTTTTTGTTAATCTAGAGTTTGTATATTATAAATGTCAATAGTGACATTCTCATTTTTTAAATCACAAAAGTGAATTTTTCAATCAAACAAGTATAAATGAGACATTTCTCAAACCAAAACCCACTGCCAACAAACCTGTTCAGTACTTCGGTGGGGTAGTTGTGATAATTAGTGAGACACATACATTCCCCAAACAGAATGCCCCATTGCCAACAGGCATGTTCAGTACCCTGATGGGTTTGCCTAGTCATACCACAAACCAGTACCTGCTACCAGCAGACCTGTTCAGTATCCCAGCGGGTTAGTCTCTTAAACCCTTTTTCTATCAAAGGCTTCTTATACATAGTCACCTATTTTAGTTTTTGTTAAAGAGTGATTTTACACAGGTGACAGGGGGAGGCTCATCTAAAAACCCTTTTACAGGCTGGGATGGTATTGGGTTAGAAGATATACTCTCTTACTTGAATGTCTTTAAAGATTTGTTTGAAGGAAAAATAAACTCATGTATGTATTTTATTTCTTTAGAATATTCCAGATGTATGGTTTTTCTGAGTTTGTCCATAAGAGAATGACCTAAATTTACCTTAGGGTACTGATGCATCATTTTCCATAAAAGTTTCCTAGTGTGCCCACAACAGAGAGTGTTCATATACTCATATGCTACTCTTTAGTAAAGATAATCCAATGATTATTGTTGAAGTCTAGTTAGGGTGAAATAGCTACTTGTAGGCTAATACTTTTAATACCTTTTAATCATGCTGAAATATTGATGATGTTTGTAATGGAATTTTGATGAAGGCAACCTCTAAACTTTAAATAAGATTAAGCATGGTTCCTTAAACAAAATAGGCAAAACAAATTATATCTTCATTGTTAAGCAACAAAACCAAAAGAAATTAAAATACTTCCTTGTTAAGCAACAAAACCAAAAGAAATTACAATTCTTCCTTGTCAAGCAACAGAACCAAAAGAAATTACAATACTTCCCTGTCAAGCAACAGAACCAAAAGAAATTACAATACTTCCCTGTCAAGCAACATAACCAAAAGAAATTATTTCTTCATGAAAGATGTCATTTGATGTTGCAGTCAGCTCCTTGGTTCCAACTTAAGTGGTTACTGCAAGGCGTCGTACTTCATATTAATTGACATTAGATATTTGAAATAGGCACAACATTCTTTGTCAATTAGATGGTATATCCTGATAGTACTAGATAAGGACAGTCTTCTGGTATCGTACCATAACAGAGTATTATTGATGCTTAAAAACTGAAGTTTTAGCAAGTTCGTGAAAGATCAAATAACTTACAAAAATCTACTAACAAAAATAAAATGTGAAAGTAAAACAAAGGAGGTAAAAATCCATTGTTACCTTCAGCTTATTAACAAAACACAACCCACACACCTATGTACAAAAGTTTTAAAAATAAATCAATCAATCAATGTGGATTAGTAGGAAGATCCCCTTCCTTACTCATCACCTGCATATCTGAATTATGTAGTACACATGTTAGAAATTCCTCTTTTGACGGGGGTTTGTTATAAATTCTCAATCGATGTCCATTCATGAGTAGGGGTGTCTAATGTTCGTCAATTGTCTTTATCCTGATTGAACCATTATCATAGACAGTGTCAATATCGTAAGGTCCCATCCAACGAGTAGTTAACTTACCTTTGAAGTTTTTAAACATGTTGTCATACAACAAGGCCCAATATCCCAGTTGAAATTTTTTGTTTTTGAGATACTTGTCATGCCATTTTGTCCTCTTCTCTTTAATAAGGGTGGTTCTTTGAAGTGCTTCTTGCCTGACTTCATCCAACTCATTAATTTGTAAGATCCTTTGTTGTTGGTCTTCATCTAAGTTCATGCCAACTTGTACAGCAGTCCTGAAGGTTTTGATCTGGAATTCTATGGGGAGAAGCACCTGCTTCCCGTACACTAACTCGTAAGGTGTATGTCATGTTGTATTCCTCCAGGTGATTCTATAAGACCATAAGGCTTCTATTAATATATCAGCCCAATCCTTGTGGTGTAGTTGTATTGTTTTAGTAACAATGGACTCATTGACTTTGTTGATAGATTCTACTTGCCCATTCGTCTGTGGATGATAAGGTGTAGATTTCATGTGCTTGATTTGGTACTATTCTATAACAGCTTTGACTAGATTAGAGGTAAATTGAGTCCCCTTATCAGTCACAATTTCTTGAGGTACCCCAAATCTAGTAAAAATGTCATTAAAAAGGAAATCTACCACTGATTGTTCACTTGCAGCTGGTAAATATTTTCCTTCAACCCACTTAGTCACATAGTTAGTACATACAAGTATGTACTTTTTCTTTTTAGATGCAAGATTTATGGGCCCTACAAAATCTAATGCCAATTTTTTGAAAGGTTCAATGACTACTTGGGCTTGAAGTGGCATTTGGTCTCATGCAATAGGCTTACCCATTCGTTGGCATTCATCACAATTGGATACATAAGTTCTAGCATCCTTGAAAATATTAGGCCAATAATAACCAGATTGCAGAACTTTATAGGCGGTCCTCTTGTCAGCAAAATGGCCTCCACAAGGACCATCATGGAAAGATTGCAGAATATCATGGATCTCATCTTCCCTTACACATATTCTGATTACCAAATTTGGTCTCGTTTTATAAAGACAATCATCATGCCACATATAGTTTTCACTTAGCTGAATTACTTTTTGTTTTTCTCTAAGAGACAATATCTGAGGCATCTTCCCTGTCACAAGATAGTTAGCTACATCTGCATACCAAGGAGTAAATGTAGAAATAGCAAACATTTTTTTATCGGGGAAGTTATCATCTGCTGGTGCACTATCTCCCAAATGAATCATTCTAGATAAGAAATCAGCCACAAGATTATCCTTACCAAGTCTATCAATAATATTGATATTAAACTCTTGTAATAATAACAACCATCGTGTAACTCTAGGATTTGTTACAGGTTTGTTCATTAAGAATTTGATGGTTGAATGATCAATGTGTACAAAAACTTGATATCCTGTAATATAGTGTTTAAATTTATTGATAACATGGACTACAGCTAACAATTCTTTTTCTATGACCGTGTAATTAACTTATGTTGGGGAAAGGTTTTTACTAACAAAGTAAATAGCATAAGGAATTTGATTTTTCCTTTGTCCAAGAAATGCCCCAGGGCTGTGTCTGAGGCATCGGTACAGATATGAAAAGGAAGGGACCAATTTGGTCCTCTTAATATAGGGGTACTTGACAATTTATGTTTTAGAATCTCAAACGATACTTGGCATTCATCATTCCAATTAAATTCAGCTTCTTTAGATAATAACTTGAATAAAGGGGTAGTTAAGCTTGTAAAATTCGGAATGAATCTTCTATAGTAGCCAGCATGCCCTAAAAAGATGTGAACTTCCTTTTGTGAGGAAGGTATTCTGATTTGTGTGATAATATGAATTTTTGCGGGATCAACTCTCATTCCAGAACCAAAAATGTGATGTCCCAAAACAATACCTTTAATGAGCATCATCTTTGACTTTTCATTACTTAGGGAAAGATTAGTTTCCCTACACCTAATAAAGACTTTTTCTAGACTGGTCAAAGCTTCCTGGAAGTCATCTCCATGAACTGTAAAATCATCCATGTAGATTTCCATGCAATCATTGGTCAAGTCAGAGAAAATGGCCAGGATATCCCTTTGGAAAGTGGTTGCGGAATTGCAAAGTCCAAAAGGAAGAACCCTATAAGCATAGGTTCCCCATGGGCAGGTGAAAGTGGTATTTTCCTGGTCTTCGGGTGCTATTTGTATTTGGTTATAACCACTAAACCCATCTAGGAACGAGAAATACTTCTTTCTGGACAAGGTATCCAACACCTGATTAATAAATGGTAAGGGAAAATAATCCCTATGGGTGGATTTGTTCAACTCCCTAAATTCTACACATATTCTCCACTTACCGTTTTTCTTGGGAACTATGGCAAGTGGAGACACCCATTGACTATCTGAAATGGGGTATATGAGATTGGATTGAAGAAGTTTTTGAAATTCCTCCTTTACAATATTTTTGAGGGTTGGATTCATCCTTCTCTAAGGCTATCTAACTGGTCTGATTTGGTCATTAGTGTAGTTATGATGTGTGCATGTGTCAGGGTGAATGCCTTTCATGTCTGCATAATCCCATGCAAAGGCATCAAATTGTCTTTGGAGCATTTCAATTACTTGCGTCTTTTGTTTTGGTTCCAAACTGGAGTTGACATAGAAATATTTTCCTGGACTAATATCAACAAGTTCAGTACATTCTTCCTTCTCTGAAGAAGCTGGTGATAAAGTATATAATTGGGTGATATCAGGATGCCAAGTTTGTTGAAATCCAGGACTGAAAATATGTGACAATTCTGCAAAAGACCTAGGATATTCAATGCAATTCGTATCAGCCAAAAATAAACTTAAGACTTGTTCATCTGATTGCTCTTGCATTCCTTTTATTTGTTCAAGTGTTAACAAGGGTCTGATGAAATCTTCCTCTCCATAAGGGTTTTCTAGCCAAACATGTATTTCTTGTGCTAGTTGAGCAAGAGGGAAGAGGACAAGCTTTTGGCTATGTGTGCCATTGGATATATTCATCTCACCCAATCAACAACTAATAATAGCATCTATTGTGGCGAGCCAAGGGCGGCCAAGAATCATAGGGTGTCCTGGTTTGGAGGATGATTTCGAATAGATGACTAGAAAGTCTATTGGATACTCCCAAGAAGCTAGTGTGACTGTGACATCATCTAAACTTCCTACAGGGCTAATGACTGACTTATCTGCCAACTCTATCATGGTTTGGGTTGGCCTTAACTGGTTTATTTGGAGTTTTTTCATAGTGTCAAAAGGAATTACATTAATTGTTTCACCCAAATTAATGAGTGTGTTCGGTAAGGAAATACCATTAATTTCAACAATGACTACTAGGTTCCCAGGGTCATTATATTTATTATATGGCATTTGAGAAATGAATTTAGATAATTGTCCTACCACCTGAACAAGGGGAGGTTCCTTCTTCTTCCTTCCTGGTTTCTTAAGGCAAATATCCCTTATGATTTTGGCATATATGGGGATATCCCTAATGGCTTGCAGAAGAGGTATTTTTACACATACATTTCGTAATTCATCCTCTATATCTTGTGCAAGGGTGGCTCAGGTTTCTTCTCTAATAGTCTTTCAAGGTAGGGTGGAATATTAACTTGTTGAGGCTCTCCTACGAACTGAGAAGTGGGTGGAATATGAGGGGAAGTCTCTCCTTCTACGGGGGTGGTTTGAGTATTTTCTTGTTCAGAATTATTATAATTTTCTTCTTGAATTATTACTCCAGAATTTGATTGATTTACAACTTTCCTGGATCTTAGTTGAATTTCATAGGTGGGAAAGGTTTGGGATTCTGCATATTGTACAGGGTGGGTGGGTCGATTATTGGGGTTAGGAATTGGCTGGGCAGGAATTGTTGTTGGTCTAGAAGGGTTATGGGCAGCTTGGATTTGTGGTTGTTGATTGGTATTTATAGGTACTTGTTGTTGTTGGTTAGGGTTCAAGGGTACTTTGAATTGTTGTTGTACCGGAGGTGGAGGTAAATCTTGTATCTGAGGTGGGCTAAATCCAGATAGTAATTGGGAAATGTTTGTAGGATATTGTGGATATGTCGGGTAAGAGGGATTCCCATACACATGTCCCCTCCAACCTTGTTGTTAAGGTTTAGTTTGAGCTTGTTGAGGTGTCCATTGGGGATAGGCCATTGGGGTTTTGTGTGTTAGGGTCATAAAATGCATGTTAGGGTCATAAAATGCATTGGGGTTTTGTGCTCTCCAAGGCCTCCTAGAAGGGTATGGTTGTTCTTGTGAGACTCCTCCTCCCCTATAAATGGCTTGCAGCTCAAGAAAATTTGGACATTCAGATGTGGGGTTCTCTAGTGTACATAGGCCACAGACCTCTATAACATTTAATGGGCATTCTTTCTCAGGGTGATTCTTTCTACATTTAGGACAAAATATTGCAAAAACAACATCTTCTTCTTGCTTCTTTTTCAGTTTTAGGGTATCTAACTAGTTACTAATTGTGCTCAAGATGTATGTTTTAAAGTTTTCTAGTAAGTTTCCTAACTCAATTCTAGTGACAGTCCCTGAGTTTTGTCTTAAATTTCTACTAAAAGGATTTCTTGGTCCTTTGCCTGTTTTATCTTGTCCTCTTGAGTATCTCCTACAGTAATCTACAATTTCTGCAAAGGGATTTTGGTGCACATCTCCTGAACTTAACAAATTTAACACTTCTATGCAGTCATATCTAAGACCTTTCAAAAATACTATTCTTACTACAGTTGGGTCTATGGTGAATAATTTTTATTTATGATAGTTGTGTAAAAACCTTTCTAAGTAGTCTTCAGAGCTTTCATCTTCAGTTTGCTGCATTTTGAAAATGTCATTTTTAGCATTGTCCTTACAATAGTCTTGATATTTTCGTAAAAATGTGTCTTTCATCTGATCGCATGAGAGAATTGTATTTTCTCCTAAGCTCGTGAACCATCTCAAGGTTGAGTCCTTTAATGTGGCTGGAAAGAGCTTAAGTTTTTGGGCATCATCTGAATAGTTATAGCTTCTACATAATATGTCAAACTCGAACAAAAATAAATCTGGATCTTCAATTGACATACCTCTGAAAGTGGGTAACGATGACAGTGGGATGTTCTTCATACTGATGTTTCTGGAAATATCCAAGATTGGAAACTCGAAGGTCTTAGTCTCAGTGGCTGCATTTTCATTTCCTTCTTCTTCTGCCATTTCACTAAGTATCCTTCCTCCACTAATAGATGGTTCAGAAACTGGATTTTGTGTGTCTTCTAAATGCTCAGTTTCTTCAGCAAATTCACGTTCTATCTACCCCAATACTGATTCTTCAGTTCTAGGTCCTTCTTCTGGAGCCTCACTGGCTTCCCTTGAACTTCCTCCTGGTGGAGCTTTTCCTGCACCAATGTCAGTTGAATTAGTGTGGGGGTTTTTTTTCAAGTCTTTAGAGCTTACAAATTTACCCTTATTATTTCTATATATATGCATAAAATAAAAATTTGATACTTACTCAATTAAAATCCTAATGGAAGGTAAGAAGGAAACCTGGCTTCAAAGAACCCCACTATAATGGACGCATGGTTCTTCACTCATGTCTTAAACATTTTATCCTCCTCCCTCAAGTAGCCCTTAAAATCATTCAAAAAAACTATGCAAACAATCTAAGCTAAAATCACTTCCAACCGTTTGCAACTCCCCGACAACGGCGCCAAAATGTTGTGATGCTTATATGATTAGTATAATGCACACATTAATTATCAATCCGGGATTCGTAATCAATAGAATTACAAGACACCAATAAGAGAGGTAATTCTAATGTCACGAGTATAGAACTAATATGGATTATGCATGCTAGGAATAAATAAAACTATCAAACTAAAACACACTTTGGTTGTCTTTCACAAAGAGGATATCTACTCCATTGTGGCACATGCAAGTATGATATGGAGTCCTTTGACAGATCAACTATGTTATCTGACCCAGAAAGCTAATTATGCAATCACACTTTGAAAAGGAAATCACACATCAATCATCAAGGCATAACATGGGTAGTTCAATAGCCAGTATATTGGGTCTGTTGTGGCTCACAATAATCTATTGTGAACTTCACTAGTTCTTTTCCAAATATGCTTGACTATTGTTTCCAATGTCTGTGTCCACTAAAATAAATCTAATTCATAAAAACAAAAACAGGGCATATGCAAAAAAAAAGTAAGTAAAGATCTTAAGCAATTTTATGAACTATGCTACTAACATATGAAATTGTTAGAGACGGTGGACTAAATTGAGAAATCAAAGATATAGCTAGTCTAACAATTACACTATTGAAATCAAATGCTAACACTAGTCTACAAGAAGGCTGACCTCTGTTGGGCGGTGGGCCCTTGCCGCTTCAACAGGTTAGCGGTTGGAGTCTACAGTAAGTTGATATTCAATCAACACGTCACTCTTACTCAGATCTCAAAACATGAAATTAGACTATACTAACAACTCAACTCACATTCATTCATAAATGATCAAGACATGGAAATAAATGACATTCTTCTATTAAACTTCAAACTCAATATATGTTCTTCAATATGCAACGCTACTTCACATGTTGTGTTATGCTATCTCTCCATATCTCCCACTATCCTTGCCATGACTATTTAAACAGTCTCAGTCGTGAAACACAAGGAGGTGAAATCTTTAGCAGATCAACGATTGTCAAATTTATACATTCGATTACATATTTTAAGCTTCATCCTCATGATACGAAGTGTATGAGGATGAAGCAATAATAAAACTAGCTTAACATAGTCTTTCTAGAAAATTTGATGATCTAATTGTAGAAATTTCGATACAAATTAATGTATTCCTGCGATTCTCCTGATCTAACAATTATCGCAACTTGTTAAATACAAAATCGCTTCTACTATTATTGCGGAAGCAATTTAAACCACGATCTCAACCACAATGCACAAAGTGAAATATCAATAGCACACAACACAGAAGTTTTACCGGGGAAAGCGTAAAGCTAAAAACCCCACTATCATATATTATGAATCATGAAACAATCTCATACAAAGCTCTAATCCA
>JASDQU010243209.1:0-11003 GCA_032191745.1 Picea mariana | reverse complement strand
TTATGATCCTTCTCCTCAAGTTCTACTGCTGAGATCTCTTCTACTAATTCGGATTTATCTTTGGATTCTTGACTTTCAAAAGTCTTATTAACTGAGGAAGAGGGCCTTACTTGCTTACTTGAAGAGTTATGAGCTCTTCGGTCTTTTTGCATCCTAGATTTATCTTTTTGACTTACTGCTTTGGAGGATGATGGAGTTATCTTGTCTTTCTTTCCCTTTTACTTCTTAGGTTCCTTATCTTCATCTGGAGTAGGTTGGGATTCCTCTACAGGTTTTTTTTCTGTGAAAAGGTGTTGAGTGATGAGGGTTTTCCAACTAAACCCTTGCTTCCTGATTTCATGTATAACTAGAATTTTGATAAGACCCTGATGATACATACTAGTCTTCTCAGTTTTAGATAAGGATTTGACACCTCTCAACATCTTGTTTAGGCTCATCCATAAAAAGTATGGAAAGTCAATTTCAAGACCTCCTTCAAAGTGCAACAAAAGCCTAAGGTGATATAGGAAAGTTACAGCATATCTGCCTTCACAAGTGAGGAATCATTGGAGGTTGACAAGAATTGAATGATATTCCTCCTTGATATAGTTTCTAGAAATCCCCTTTTTCCAATCAGGGTGTTGATGGTCTTCTTTCAGAAATATTTGCAACATTTCCTTATTGATTCCTACTCCTTTGAAATACTTGTCTCCTCTACTAGGTAATCATGTGGCCTCCCTTAGAGTTGCTTCATTGATTGTTAGTTGTAGGTTTCCTATGTGAAAAATATCTCCATTGTAACCTTGGATAAATGCATGAGATACCCCCTCATGACAACCTGTGAATTTTTCTAAAAATGGAATCCAACCCGCTCTAGCATACTTATCTCTACATAGCTGGAACTCCTCGATCTTCCTATAAATCTGGAAGACCGGTTCATGCCTACTCACAACCATCCTTATAAACTGTGAGTGTAAGCCGAGTTGTAGCATAAGAGTTTGGTCAACTGTGAGCGTAAGGGTTTGGTACCGGATATCGCAGAGAGGAGTAGGCTCTAAAATGGGGAAAATTGGGTAATGGCAGGGAAAACAATGATGGTGTTGATAATTCGAAAGGTGGGTTTAAGTAAAGATGCAGCGAAGGAATTTAAGATGAGATGAGGCTCATCTGGATGGCTTCACCACCCAGATAATCCATTTCATTTATGCTCGTTAGTATAATGATGGGAACGGGACGTTTGGTAGCAAAAACATCATTAGTGTTTGGGATAGGCGATTGGACCTTTAAGAGGCAAATTTGATGTTGAATCGTGCAACATGATACGAGGTAGATTCATGATTACTAAGGGTAAAGCACGTTCTTGGTTTAAGGTCGTGGTTCATCATTACTGGGCATACTCATTTCAGTTCATAACTATATTCACACATTTGATGTGATTTTTCCCTCCACGTCTTTTCAAATGCTTATGTGGTGAGGAAATTGATTAAGGTTAAACATATGGGTATGAGGGAAGTAACAAAAAGTTAAGCACATGGTTTTAACAATAAGGTCATAAGATCTAGTATACAATTTCATACTTATTGTAGTTTTATAAGAAAAGAAAAATAAACGATACCATGTTACCTTTTCTTTTACCATTACATAACAAATACCCATATGATATTCATGACCGGAAGCATTGCCTTGTATTTGAAGCTTGCAGATTATCATAGTTCATCTTTTAGGATGGAGTTTTATGGAGGATTAGTACTGGAATTTCCTGTACTTCATGAAACTTCTTTATTTTGTGCTTGTTTTTGGATTTCTTCCTTTGTGTCTGGTTCTGTAGGGTTGTAAGGTGAACATGTTGGTCTTTGAAGATGAGATGTGAGTCTGGAAAAGAGTCTTGAAAGGGGCTCTTTGACCCTCCCCCATGCTAAAGGTGTTGCATATCCTTATGCGAAAAAGATCTGACACACTGTATCACAATGAAAGAAAATTGATAAGAGAAGAGAAATGAAATCAAATTCCAAGAGTGCATCTGTCACCTAGAATATGATCTCATGCCTTATTTTTTGTTAAAATGAAATTGCCTTTCTTATGATGACTTATTGACAAGTACACCATTCAGCAATGAAAACAGGGAGTTTTTTTTGTATTTTTCCATAAGAACAGATCCAACCTAACTTGCTTCAGAGATTTACTATCATTAGATGTTATGGATAAATTTCACAGTATAAGTAGATTAGACTCCCTAGTCAGGGTCCCACTCTTAAGAAGTTTCCTTCTTAGGTAATGTAGGATTTAGATGCCAAACCTAGTAAAGTTGACTTAGGGTAATTCTCAAATGAATATTTGCTTGTAGTGTTCATTTTTTTTGTTAATCTAGAGTTTGTATATTATAAATGTCAATAGTGACATTCTCATTTTTTAAATCACAAAAGTGAATTTTTCAATCAAACAAGTATAAATGAGACATTTCTCAAACCAAAACCCACTGCCAACAAACCTGTTCAGTACTTCGGTGGGGTAGTTGTGATAATTAGTGAGACACATACATTCCCCAAACAGAATGCCCCATTGCCAACAGGCATGTTCAGTACCCTGATGGGTTTGCCTAGTCATACCACAAACCAGTACCTGCTACCAGCAGACCTGTTCAGTATCCCAGCGGGTTAGTCTCTTAAACCCTTTTTCTATCAAAGGCTTCTTATACATAGTCACCTATTTTAGTTTTTGTTAAAGAGTGATTTTACACAGGTGACAGGGGGAGGCTCATCTAAAAACCCTTTTACAGGCTGGGATGGTATTGGGTTAGAAGATATACTCTCTTACTTGAATGTCTTTAAAGATTTGTTTGAAGGAAAAATAAACTCATGTATGTATTTTATTTCTTTAGAATATTCCAGATGTATGGTTTTTCTGAGTTTGTCCATAAGAGAATGACCTAAATTTACCTTAGGGTACTGATGCATCATTTTCCATAAAAGTTTCCTAGTGTGCCCACAACAGAGAGTGTTCATATACTCATATGCTACTCTTTAGTAAAGATAATCCAATGATTATTGTTGAAGTCTAGTTAGGGTGAAATAGCTACTTGTAGGCTAATACTTTTAATACCTTTTAATCATGCTGAAATATTGATGATGTTTGTAATGGAATTTTGATGAAGGCAACCTCTAAACTTTAAATAAGATTAAGCATGGTTCCTTAAACAAAATAGGCAAAACAAATTATATCTTCATTGTTAAGCAACAAAACCAAAAGAAATTAAAATACTTCCTTGTTAAGCAACAAAACCAAAAGAAATTACAATTCTTCCTTGTCAAGCAACAGAACCAAAAGAAATTACAATACTTCCCTGTCAAGCAACAGAACCAAAAGAAATTACAATACTTCCCTGTCAAGCAACATAACCAAAAGAAATTATTTCTTCATGAAAGATGTCATTTGATGTTGCAGTCAGCTCCTTGGTTCCAACTTAAGTGGTTACTGCAAGGCGTCGTACTTCATATTAATTGACATTAGATATTTGAAATAGGCACAACATTCTTTGTCAATTAGATGGTATATCCTGATAGTACTAGATAAGGACAGTCTTCTGGTATCGTACCATAACAGAGTATTATTGATGCTTAAAAACTGAAGTTTTAGCAAGTTCGTGAAAGATCAAATAACTTACAAAAATCTACTAACAAAAATAAAATGTGAAAGTAAAACAAAGGAGGTAAAAATCCATTGTTACCTTCAGCTTATTAACAAAACACAACCCACACACCTATGTACAAAAGTTTTAAAAATAAATCAATCAATCAATGTGGATTAGTAGGAAGATCCCCTTCCTTACTCATCACCTGCATATCTGAATTATGTAGTACACATGTTAGAAATTCCTCTTTTGACGGGGGTTTGTTATAAATTCTCAATCGATGTCCATTCATGAGTAGGGGTGTCTAATGTTCGTCAATTGTCTTTATCCTGATTGAACCATTATCATAGACAGTGTCAATATCGTAAGGTCCCATCCAACGAGTAGTTAACTTACCTTTGAAGTTTTTAAACATGTTGTCATACAACAAGGCCCAATATCCCAGTTGAAATTTTTTGTTTTTGAGATACTTGTCATGCCATTTTGTCCTCTTCTCTTTAATAAGGGTGGTTCTTTGAAGTGCTTCTTGCCTGACTTCATCCAACTCATTAATTTGTAAGATCCTTTGTTGTTGGTCTTCATCTAAGTTCATGCCAACTTGTACAGCAGTCCTGAAGGTTTTGATCTGGAATTCTATGGGGAGAAGCACCTGCTTCCCGTACACTAACTCGTAAGGTGTATGTCATGTTGTATTCCTCCAGGTGATTCTATAAGACCATAAGGCTTCTATTAATATATCAGCCCAATCCTTGTGGTGTAGTTGTATTGTTTTAGTAACAATGGACTCATTGACTTTGTTGATAGATTCTACTTGCCCATTCGTCTGTGGATGATAAGGTGTAGATTTCATGTGCTTGATTTGGTACTATTCTATAACAGCTTTGACTAGATTAGAGGTAAATTGAGTCCCCTTATCAGTCACAATTTCTTGAGGTACCCCAAATCTAGTAAAAATGTCATTAAAAAGGAAATCTACCACTGATTGTTCACTTGCAGCTGGTAAATATTTTCCTTCAACCCACTTAGTCACATAGTTAGTACATACAAGTATGTACTTTTTCTTTTTAGATGCAAGATTTATGGGCCCTACAAAATCTAATGCCAATTTTTTGAAAGGTTCAATGACTACTTGGGCTTGAAGTGGCATTTGGTCTCATGCAATAGGCTTACCCATTCGTTGGCATTCATCACAATTGGATACATAAGTTCTAGCATCCTTGAAAATATTAGGCCAATAATAACCAGATTGCAGAACTTTATAGGCGGTCCTCTTGTCAGCAAAATGGCCTCCACAAGGACCATCATGGAAAGATTGCAGAATATCATGGATCTCATCTTCCCTTACACATATTCTGATTACCAAATTTGGTCTCGTTTTATAAAGACAATCATCATGCCACATATAGTTTTCACTTAGCTGAATTACTTTTTGTTTTTCTCTAAGAGACAATATCTGAGGCATCTTCCCTGTCACAAGATAGTTAGCTACATCTGCATACCAAGGAGTAAATGTAGAAATAGCAAACATTTTTTTATCGGGGAAGTTATCATCTGCTGGTGCACTATCTCCCAAATGAATCATTCTAGATAAGAAATCAGCCACAAGATTATCCTTACCAAGTCTATCAATAATATTGATATTAAACTCTTGTAATAATAACAACCATCGTGTAACTCTAGGATTTGTTACAGGTTTGTTCATTAAGAATTTGATGGTTGAATGATCAATGTGTACAAAAACTTGATATCCTGTAATATAGTGTTTAAATTTATTGATAACATGGACTACAGCTAACAATTCTTTTTCTATGACCGTGTAATTAACTTATGTTGGGGAAAGGTTTTTACTAACAAAGTAAATAGCATAAGGAATTTGATTTTTCCTTTGTCCAAGAAATGCCCCAGGGCTGTGTCTGAGGCATCGGTACAGATATGAAAAGGAAGGGACCAATTTGGTCCTCTTAATATAGGGGTACTTGACAATTTATGTTTTAGAATCTCAAACGATACTTGGCATTCATCATTCCAATTAAATTCAGCTTCTTTAGATAATAACTTGAATAAAGGGGTAGTTAAGCTTGTAAAATTCGGAATGAATCTTCTATAGTAGCCAGCATGCCCTAAAAAGATGTGAACTTCCTTTTGTGAGGAAGGTATTCTGATTTGTGTGATAATATGAATTTTTGCGGGATCAACTCTCATTCCAGAACCAAAAATGTGATGTCCCAAAACAATACCTTTAATGAGCATCATCTTTGACTTTTCATTACTTAGGGAAAGATTAGTTTCCCTACACCTAATAAAGACTTTTTCTAGACTGGTCAAAGCTTCCTGGAAGTCATCTCCATGAACTGTAAAATCATCCATGTAGATTTCCATGCAATCATTGGTCAAGTCAGAGAAAATGGCCAGGATATCCCTTTGGAAAGTGGTTGCGGAATTGCAAAGTCCAAAAGGAAGAACCCTATAAGCATAGGTTCCCCATGGGCAGGTGAAAGTGGTATTTTCCTGGTCTTCGGGTGCTATTTGTATTTGGTTATAACCACTAAACCCATCTAGGAACGAGAAATACTTCTTTCTGGACAAGGTATCCAACACCTGATTAATAAATGGTAAGGGAAAATAATCCCTATGGGTGGATTTGTTCAACTCCCTAAATTCTACACATATTCTCCACTTACCGTTTTTCTTGGGAACTATGGCAAGTGGAGACACCCATTGACTATCTGAAATGGGGTATATGAGATTGGATTGAAGAAGTTTTTGAAATTCCTCCTTTACAATATTTTTGAGGGTTGGATTCATCCTTCTCTAAGGCTATCTAACTGGTCTGATTTGGTCATTAGTGTAGTTATGATGTGTGCATGTGTCAGGGTGAATGCCTTTCATGTCTGCATAATCCCATGCAAAGGCATCAAATTGTCTTTGGAGCATTTCAATTACTTGCGTCTTTTGTTTTGGTTCCAAACTGGAGTTGACATAGAAATATTTTCCTGGACTAATATCAACAAGTTCAGTACATTCTTCCTTCTCTGAAGAAGCTGGTGATAAAGTATATAATTGGGTGATATCAGGATGCCAAGTTTGTTGAAATCCAGGACTGAAAATATGTGACAATTCTGCAAAAGACCTAGGATATTCAATGCAATTCGTATCAGCCAAAAATAAACTTAAGACTTGTTCATCTGATTGCTCTTGCATTCCTTTTATTTGTTCAAGTGTTAACAAGGGTCTGATGAAATCTTCCTCTCCATAAGGGTTTTCTAGCCAAACATGTATTTCTTGTGCTAGTTGAGCAAGAGGGAAGAGGACAAGCTTTTGGCTATGTGTGCCATTGGATATATTCATCTCACCCAATCAACAACTAATAATAGCATCTATTGTGGCGAGCCAAGGGCGGCCAAGAATCATAGGGTGTCCTGGTTTGGAGGATGATTTCGAATAGATGACTAGAAAGTCTATTGGATACTCCCAAGAAGCTAGTGTGACTGTGACATCATCTAAACTTCCTACAGGGCTAATGACTGACTTATCTGCCAACTCTATCATGGTTTGGGTTGGCCTTAACTGGTTTATTTGGAGTTTTTTCATAGTGTCAAAAGGAATTACATTAATTGTTTCACCCAAATTAATGAGTGTGTTCGGTAAGGAAATACCATTAATTTCAACAATGACTACTAGGTTCCCAGGGTCATTATATTTATTATATGGCATTTGAGAAATGAATTTAGATAATTGTCCTACCACCTGAACAAGGGGAGGTTCCTTCTTCTTCCTTCCTGGTTTCTTAAGGCAAATATCCCTTATGATTTTGGCATATATGGGGATATCCCTAATGGCTTGCAGAAGAGGTATTTTTACACATACATTTCGTAATTCATCCTCTATATCTTGTGCAAGGGTGGCTCAGGTTTCTTCTCTAATAGTCTTTCAAGGTAGGGTGGAATATTAACTTGTTGAGGCTCTCCTACGAACTGAGAAGTGGGTGGAATATGAGGGGAAGTCTCTCCTTCTACGGGGGTGGTTTGAGTATTTTCTTGTTCAGAATTATTATAATTTTCTTCTTGAATTATTACTCCAGAATTTGATTGATTTACAACTTTCCTGGATCTTAGTTGAATTTCATAGGTGGGAAAGGTTTGGGATTCTGCATATTGTACAGGGTGGGTGGGTCGATTATTGGGGTTAGGAATTGGCTGGGCAGGAATTGTTGTTGGTCTAGAAGGGTTATGGGCAGCTTGGATTTGTGGTTGTTGATTGGTATTTATAGGTACTTGTTGTTGTTGGTTAGGGTTCAAGGGTACTTTGAATTGTTGTTGTACCGGAGGTGGAGGTAAATCTTGTATCTGAGGTGGGCTAAATCCAGATAGTAATTGGGAAATGTTTGTAGGATATTGTGGATATGTCGGGTAAGAGGGATTCCCATACACATGTCCCCTCCAACCTTGTTGTTAAGGTTTAGTTTGAGCTTGTTGAGGTGTCCATTGGGGATAGGCCATTGGGGTTTTGTGTGTTAGGGTCATAAAATGCATGTTAGGGTCATAAAATGCATTGGGGTTTTGTGCTCTCCAAGGCCTCCTAGAAGGGTATGGTTGTTCTTGTGAGACTCCTCCTCCCCTATAAATGGCTTGCAGCTCAAGAAAATTTGGACATTCAGATGTGGGGTTCTCTAGTGTACATAGGCCACAGACCTCTATAACATTTAATGGGCATTCTTTCTCAGGGTGATTCTTTCTACATTTAGGACAAAATATTGCAAAAACAACATCTTCTTCTTGCTTCTTTTTCAGTTTTAGGGTATCTAACTAGTTACTAATTGTGCTCAAGATGTATGTTTTAAAGTTTTCTAGTAAGTTTCCTAACTCAATTCTAGTGACAGTCCCTGAGTTTTGTCTTAAATTTCTACTAAAAGGATTTCTTGGTCCTTTGCCTGTTTTATCTTGTCCTCTTGAGTATCTCCTACAGTAATCTACAATTTCTGCAAAGGGATTTTGGTGCACATCTCCTGAACTTAACAAATTTAACACTTCTATGCAGTCATATCTAAGACCTTTCAAAAATACTATTCTTACTACAGTTGGGTCTATGGTGAATAATTTTTATTTATGATAGTTGTGTAAAAACCTTTCTAAGTAGTCTTCAGAGCTTTCATCTTCAGTTTGCTGCATTTTGAAAATGTCATTTTTAGCATTGTCCTTACAATAGTCTTGATATTTTCGTAAAAATGTGTCTTTCATCTGATCGCATGAGAGAATTGTATTTTCTCCTAAGCTCGTGAACCATCTCAAGGTTGAGTCCTTTAATGTGGCTGGAAAGAGCTTAAGTTTTTGGGCATCATCTGAATAGTTATAGCTTCTACATAATATGTCAAACTCGAACAAAAATAAATCTGGATCTTCAATTGACATACCTCTGAAAGTGGGTAACGATGACAGTGGGATGTTCTTCATACTGATGTTTCTGGAAATATCCAAGATTGGAAACTCGAAGGTCTTAGTCTCAGTGGCTGCATTTTCATTTCCTTCTTCTTCTGCCATTTCACTAAGTATCCTTCCTCCACTAATAGATGGTTCAGAAACTGGATTTTGTGTGTCTTCTAAATGCTCAGTTTCTTCAGCAAATTCACGTTCTATCTACCCCAATACTGATTCTTCAGTTCTAGGTCCTTCTTCTGGAGCCTCACTGGCTTCCCTTGAACTTCCTCCTGGTCTTTTCCTGCACCAATGTCAGTTGAATTAGTGTGGGGGTTTTTTTTCAAGTCTTTAGAGCTTACAAATTTACCCTTATTATTTCTATATATATGCATAAAATAAAAATTTGATACTTACTCAATTAAAATCCTAATGGAAGGTAAGAAGAAAACTTGGCTTCAAAGAACCCCACTATAATGGACGCATGGTTCTTCACTCATGTATTAAACATTTTATCCTCCTCCCTCAAGTAGCCCTTAAAATCATTCAAAAAAACTATGCAAACAATCTAAGCTAAAATCACTTCCAACCGTTTGCAACTCCCCGACAACGGCGCCAAAATGTTGTGATGCTTATATGATTAGTATAATGCACACATTAATTATCAATCCGGGATTCGTAATCAATAGAATTACAAGACACCAATAAGAGAGGTAATTCTAATGTCACGAGTATAGAACTAATATGGATTATGCATGCTAGGAATAAATAAAACTATCAAACTAAAACACACTTTGGTTGTCTTTCACAAAGAGGATATCTACTCCATTGTGGCACATGCAAGTATGATATGGAGTCCTTTGACAGATCAACTATGTTATCTGACCCAGAAAGCTAATTATGCAATCACACTTTGAAAAGGAAATCACACATCAATCATCAAGGCATAACATGGGTAGTTCAATAGCCAGTATATTGGGTCTGTTGTGGCTCACAATAATCTATTGTGAACTTCACTAGTTCTTTTCCAAATATGCTTGACTATTGTTTCCAATGTCTGTGTCCACTAAAATAAATCTAATTCATAAAAACAAAAACAGGGCATATGCAAAAAAAAAGTAAGTAAAGATCTTAAGCAATTTTATGAACTATGCTACTAACATATGAAATTGTTAGAGACGGTGGACTAAATTGAGAAATCAAAGATATAGCTAGTCTAACAATTACACTATTGAAATCAAATGCTAACACTAGTCTACAAGAAGGCTGACCTCTGTTGGGCGGTGGGCCCTTGCCGCTTCAACAGGTTAGCGGTTGGAGTCTACAGTAAGTTGATATTCAATCAACACGTCACTCTTACTCAGATCTCAAAACATGAAATTAGACTATACTAACAACTCAACTCACATTCATTCATAAATGATCAAGACATGGAAATAAATGACATTCTTCTATTAAACTTCAAACTCAATATATGTTCTTCAATATGCAACGCTACTTCACATGTTGTGTTATGCTATCTCTCCATATCTCCCACTATCCTTGCCATGACTATTTAAACAGTCTCAGTCGTGAAACACAAGGAGGTGAAATCTTTAGCAGATCAACGATTGTCAAATTTATACATTCGATTACATATTTTAAGCTTCATCCTCATGATACGAAGTGTATGAGGATGAAGCAATAATAAAACTAGCTTAACATAGTCTTTCTAGAAAATTTGATGATCTAATTGTAGAAATTTCGATACAAATTAATGTATTCCTGCGATTCTCCTGATCTAACAATTATCGCAACTTGTTAAATACAAAATCGCTTCTACTATTATTGCGGAAGCAATTTAAACCACGATCTCAACCACAATGCACAAAGTGAAATATCAATAGCACACAACACAGAAGTTTTACCGGGGAAAGCGTAAAGCTAAAAACCCCACTATCATATATTATGAATCATGAAACAATCTCATACAAAGCTCTAATCCA
>JASDQU010243208.1:89470-126509 GCA_032191745.1 Picea mariana | reverse complement strand
GTTGCTTTGTCTTTGATAAACAAACATAATGGTTCAAATGGTTACCCTTGGCAGAATGGTGGTATAACACTTCCTTTCATACTGCAACAAAAATGACACCATTTATGGCACTTTATGGATACCACCCTCCTACCATCACTTCTTCTCTAAAAGAAAAATCTAAGGTTCAAGCAGTGGAAGATCACATCGAGGATCAACAACAAGTTCTCCAAATCTTAAAGGGAAACCTAACCATGGCACAAAATCGCATGAAACAACAAGCATATCAACATTGTAGTGAAAGAAGTTTTGAAGTAGGGGATTGGGTATTTTTAAGACTACAACCATACAAACAGATGTCCCTCAAGCAAGCCAAGAAGGATAATAAATTTTCACCAAAGTACGATGGCCCTTATAAGGTGTTGCAAAAGATTGGTACTATGGCATACAAATTGGAGCTGCCTACATCTTCATGAGTACGCCCAGTTTTCCATGTTTCATGCTTAAAGAAGGTTATAGGCAACAAGATCCCAGTTCAAACTATATTGCTAGAACTTGACAAGGAAGGAAAAATCATATTGGAGCCTGAATCCATCACTGACACAAGAATTCACCAACTGAGGAATAGATCTGTTTCAGAGTATCTCATTAAATGGAGGAAACTACCGGCTGAAGATTCCACTTGGGAAGATGAGTCTTTTATACAGAAGCATCCAGAGTTACTCAAGTGTTGCGGACAACACTTGTCTCAAGGGGAGGGGAATGTTAAGCCCTAATATTGGCTCATTACCCCTTAATTGGGGCATATTAGATTAGTAATGTTATTTTATTTATGTCGGATTTAGGCCATTAGTTGTAATTATACCTCCTAGTCTCCTATATATACCAAGGAGACATTTTCATTTTGAATCATCTTGTACTTGAACATTTAAGTGTGGTAAACGGAGGTTTCCCCCTTGAAGAGGCTTATTATCTGAAATTCTCTCTTTTTCAAGGTGTTGAGTACTTTTTCTAAGGATTTTCTATGCTATATTGATATTTGGTTCTTAACACATTAAAGGTACTCATGGATGCATCAGAAGTTCCACAAATTTGAGGTAGCAAGGAAGTTTGATGGTGAACGTTTTGGAGGTTCAGAAAACCCTAGTTTTATGAAGTTGTATGTGGGTGTAGTGGGCCAGGGTGCGTACATATGTGGGTTGCAGAAGGCCAGGGCACATATATTTTAAAATTCCAAGAAAAGTGTGAGTATATGCTAGTGCCAGATTCTTGAAGTCTGAAGCAAGTTCATAGGATATCATTCTACAGGTTTAGATATGTTACAGAACCTCTGGTATGGTTATATGTTGTCTTGATGCTTATATTTACTCATGGTATGGTGAATGCTTGAAGAATTCTTGGTATGTTTGTTATGATGTTTGGATATGGTAGATGTCGGTTGTTTGGTTAAGTGGTTATGTTCTGATATGGTTGAGGATATCTATGTTCAGTGATGGTGTATGCATGAGGAACATGTATAGGTTGTTGGATGGTATAGAGATGTTTGTGGTTGGGATGGTACAGGTTGGGAAGTGACAGGTTAGTTCCAATGATAGGTTACAAGTGGATGTAGTTAACACATGGGATGTACAGGTTGTTCAGGATTTTTGAATCATGTTTCATATTGATAAATCAAAGTATTAATTTTAACCTTGGGTCCAAAGCTGATCAAAATACATTTTCCTAGTATTGGTGTCATGATAGTGATTTTAATTATTACCACAAGAGGGAAATTAAAGGTCACATCTATCTATCTAAAGGTCACCATAAAATGTTGTCGTCCAAACAAGTGTCCAAAGGGTATTATACATTCATCCAAAAACCAAAAGTATCTTGCCAAGTCATCAATCAGATGCACTGCAAACTCTCCTAGAAGTTCACAACACTCTAAAAACAGGGCATACGCCAAATATTTTATGATTATGATTTCAAAAGAGTTTCTAATGATGATTTCTAGTTTTCAGAGCCGGTTTTCAAGGATTGTTGCATGGTTTTGGCATCATTTGAGTTGATTTGGCACAAAACATGATGCTACAAGAAAGTTCGCAATGCCCAGACTCACTGGCATTGTGAACTGGTAATTTGGGATAGTTTGTAGCAATTAGCACATAACAGAGTCTTTTTTTAATCATAACTTTTGAATCACGATCTAGGTTCTTATGAAATTTGGTGTGGAGGGAAAGCATGATGTGTTTGAATTTTTGACACACAATCAGCCCAACCCATTTCGTAGTTTTTGAGAAAAGATAAAAACATCACCTACAGGAAAGTTCGCAACGCATACTGTCAAAGGCACTGTGAACTCTAACAATCTGACAAATCTCAAGCTATGGGAGGGATACTAGCTGTCAAGGAAGGTTTGAATAGTTTCATAGGAGATAGTTGGGCATTAGGGACATGTGTTCCATCTCCATATCAAGTAGCATGACCTATTTCAAAAGGAATTTATCATAATAGACAAGATCCCAAAAAATAGGAATTTGTTATGTTTTGTTGGAATCTTTTGTAACAAACTCCTAAATGGAGGAGGATCATATGTATCTCCTTGGATTCAACCTCCTTAGAGTAGAGATAGATAATTCACTATATATGAAGGTGATTTTAATGAGTAAAGGGTTGTATTTCATGATCCAAGAGAGGAGAGAGCTTGAGGAGCAGTTTAGCTTCTTATTTGTAAGCCTGAGGGCGTGTTTGTAATCACATTTTTCTGCCATTAAAGATTCACGAGAGCTATTTCTCAAATTGTCTTCTTGTTTTCCATTTATTTTGTTATATTCTGGCTTGAATGTATTGGAAGTTTTGAGGATCAAAGGTTTCCTTTGATTAATGGATCCCTGAGTAACAAAGGATCTGTTGAAGCTGGCCTCTTAATCATTGTTTTTTTTCAAGCATTTTTCAATCTATTATGCATGGAGGATCTATGTTTAGTAGACATTATTATTTTTGTTCACCTTCCTTTCTTATCATCATCATCATATAAGCTATTAACTTGATATTCAGCTTGATTTTCTTCAATCTACAGAGTGGTTTTGACTCCATGCCCAATGGTAGATCAATGATCTACAGTAAGACTATTTCCCTCTTTCTTGTTCTTTCTCACTGATCCACCCAATTTAAATTGATTTAATTTTTCAAATTCTGATGGGTATTAGGATTTTTCTTAAATCAGTCTAAGAACAACTGCTATTGTTAACAAATTTGACATAGGCAGCAAGGTTTTGAAGGGATGAAGTTGTGAAGTTTCAAAAACCCTAAATTTTTGAAGGTGTATGCGGGTTGATAGTGGAGGAGGTTGTGTACAAACGTGTGTTGCAGTATAGACAACCTACATACATACACATGCTACAATATATATAGTTCATGTATGTCAATATAGTTCATGTACATGTTGACATATTATATTATGTCTACAAGTTGGGTCTTGTACTTGAGGGTTGGATTACTCTTCTCAGTTGATGTTGAGATCTGCAGGTTGGGTCTTGCATTGATAATTGATGATCTCTTTGAGTTTGTGCTCTTTTCAGTTGGTGCTAATAAACCCTCAATATTGTAGTCTCATGTAACACATAATACAAAAAGTTTACACATATATCTGGTGTTCCTTGTGTTCATTATTGTGATGGTTCATAGTTCTTTATTGTTGTTGTATGTTGTTGAGATATGTTTACATGAAAGAAACTAAGTGTGAATGGATGTAATAAGTAATGATGTTGTGAATGGTGATTTCTAACCAAAGTTTTGTAAGAAGTGTAAAAAGAGCCTCACATTGATTCACCCCCCATCTCAGTGTGGTTGGTGTGTCCAATAATTTAGGCCTACAATATTTGACTGGAGCTCATATATAACACACCCAACCCCTTAAAGGGATTTTAAAGGGATGGGGCATCGAAATTTCACTTTCTCTCAAACATCTCTAAATATCTTCTTAATGAAACTATTGTTGTATGATCATTAGGAGCTTTCCAATGACTATCGTCATGATCAAACCAAGCCCTGGATAAAAATTTGTGGCCCCTTAAAGTTTCAAGGTTCATATCATATCCACCTCAAGCCACTTCAGGTCTACGCAACTCTTTTCCACTTGTCCTCCTATGTGGCATAGATGTGGCATCCACCATCTTCCCCTCCATGTCACACATAAGATTGTAGGAAATATGGCCTTCGGCACTGAACACCCCTTTTTCCCTCTATATTCCTATCCTTTGGAGTCTTGAAATCCTGAACTCCTGAAGGATCTTGAAATCTTTCCACATGGCTATGACCTTCATCCCATTTCGACTCAATCAAGCTCACCATTCCAATCCTCTGGAGTCTCGAATTCCCAGACTCATGAAGGGTCTGCACTTACACATGGTGATGCATTAAACATAGAGGTAGGGATAGGTGGGTTTGGACCTTCGGTCGTTTTAGGCCCAACGTTCCAGTCTCCCAATATTCTCTAAGTCCCAAACTCCTAGAGTCTCGGGTACTTCACTAGATTTTGACCTAACGCTCATGCGCTAGGGGAATGAAACACGGCACAGGGAAAAGGTGACACGTGGACCCATGAGTGGGTGACACATGTCATTTTATAATAGGTTTATAGGCCCCATGAAAGGTACAATTCAGGGTGACATGTGGCACGTCAAACATGGGTCCACGTCACCCTAAGTGAAATTAGCRTGTCACATCCATTTGGACTGGCAACCTTCCAACGCCCTTTAGATATTCATGGTTGAGACATTTCCACGTGTATCTATAGATATACAGCCTCTGTTTCTTTGCAAATTCATCATTCGGTGGATTCCCAATGTGGATTCCTTGTTCCTCTTGGAGTGGTCAGCGTCAGGATGACGACGGTTTGGATCGAACGATCACGAGAGGTCCCAAAGCTTCTTCAGCTTGATGATCCTTATCACTTTGTGACTTCAAAATTCAAGAGTTTATCCAAGTATTTTTCATTCTACTCCCAAAGTGGTCAGTGCCGGACTAGCCACAGTGTAGGTCCAACAAATGACATTTGGTAGGGGATATGGGAAACATGTGGCCCAATCAACTGGTGACACATGTCAGGGTCTATTTGACCCCTAATATCTATGAAATTCATGAATTGGGGTGGCACCCTTACCATGGATCTACATCACCCTTGGTGACACCGATAGACCATGTCACTCCGACCTTTGGCACTTTGGTGAAATCCTCGTTCATCAACATGTCGAATCTCCTAGAGTAGGGCTTTTCCAGATTGTTTTACACTATTCTTTTGCTAGTCAATCAGACAACAGAGATGGGTCCCGAAGGATCCTTATATCCACAACTCACATTGATTCGCTAACATTGAATTCAGGGGTTTTGGCATTATGACACCTTTGTTCTCCCGAAGTGGTCAATGCTGGATTGAATGTAATGTAGATCCAATGATTAGGGATGATTCTGAATACCCTTGGATCTATGTCTCGCATCACTTCGCGACTCCCGAATTCAGGGGTTTTGATGGTTGTAATGTCATAGCATCTTGGATCTCCAAACTCTTGTAGTTTTGAACCCAAAAGAGCTTAGCTCCTTTTAGCCTTAGCAAAAGGGTTCCAAGGTCTCAGTCATATGGGTTTTCCTGGCAAGCCTCAAGGTTTCACACTATACCCCTAGCCATTATTTGGTTAGGGTTGTGTGCATGATCCCCCGATCACATGGAAGGATGGTTTGAAAGAGGGTCCTTCCCTCCACAAAGCCCAGATTCAGTAACCCTAAGAAGGTAAGTTCGAGGGACTGGCAGGAGTGAAGTATTTAAGATAAAGCTACCCCGACTCTTGGCATTACAAGGTCAATCCGTGGGGAATTATCTTAAGTATTTTCCAACCAGTACATAGATTTTACCTTATCCTTGGATATGTTTACAACTCCACGTCTAACGACTCTCCTGCTCCTAATAAGAGGAAAATAGAAAACCATTCAAAAGCATGGGTTCATGGAAAGAACATAAGAATTCCTTCTTTAATCCTACAATACAAAATTGTTGTCATAGATACATACTTTCCACCATCATTTCAATTTTAGTATACAAAGCATAAAAATACTTATCATAAAACTAGGATTCACGAAGCAATTTCTGAGAAGGGTGCTTGTTTCCACCCAACCGTAGGCACAACCACTCCTGAACAGATTTACCATTGGCCACCCCATATCTAAACCATTATTCTCTGAGAGAGACTCCTTCTTCTTGTTCAGTGACACTCAGGGATGGAGGTTACTCTCCTCCTCCCATGGGAACTTGGAAATTTATTTTCTTTTCACCAAGAAAGGGGGTTTGCAATATTCTCTGCAACCCTGTTTATCAACTTGGACTGAAAACACTACTAGCTACTTCTTTCACCCAGAGAAATCTTGTTGTTCATTTCTCCCCAGAACTAGGGAGTTGCATGCTCTCTTCTCTCCTCTGTCTTCTCCCCCCTTCCCACGAGTTCCTTTCTTTTCTTTTTTATTCCTCAACAATATTGTGGGGGTTTGAATCCCCAACTCATGGTTAGGTCAAGAAGTCTCTCGGATGGGTACTATGACCATCTCCTCATTAACTCTTGAGGAGGAATTCCCCAACCACCAACCCAACTGGTAATTTATTTCTGGGCCAAAGGACTATTCTGAGTCTGAATAATTTAAATCCAGTAATTTATGAGTCTGGTGGGGGTTAAATCAAACATTTATGGTCCCCCTCACCACCTCTCTCATAGAATCATGGTCTACCTTGGAAACCCCCCTCCTCAGCAGTTATGCAACACTATTCATTTTATTCAAGAACAAAAAATACATATATATTTACATTACCACTTTTAATAAAAAGGTTCATTAGCTCCAATTTCCACACATATTTAGTCTTCCCAGAGTCTATAGGAAAGTTATAGTTATATTTACAAGCTGGGGGAAATACTGGTATTACATCATCATTATTGATATTCATAAAAACTTAGCTTACATAATGAAATCTAGGAAATATGAAGAACTTTGGATACAGTAGCATATTATGCACTTTATTTTTTGAGAGAGTGTTAGTGATCAGTCCAATAGTTCTTGTCCGATCACAATGTCTCAGAGAACCTTGTATGACACGATGGACAAGGATCATGTAATGAATGGTGGTAGGAAACTACCAAAACCATACAATGATGATTTTTTTCATTGGTGGGTGTGCCATATCATAGATATAGATGATTATCCCTATGAGGGGATAAAACTCAATAGATATCTGGATATTCACGTACCACCCAGTGTTTCACTAGGTCAATATAGGTAACACTTTTTAAGTTTTTTAAGTTATAAAAAATTTATGTATTTTGTTTAAGACATATCTCAAGAATAAAACAAAAAACAACATATTTTTGGTGTGGATTGTGATTCTAAAAAAATATTTCAAATGTGAAGATATTGGAACTAAACAACTGGAGGGATACACCCATGATAAGCATAGAGGATGCGACACAAACCATCCTAGAGGAGTGCAAACAAATTCTTGCAGAATTTCCAGAGGAACCTGGACCGAATTACCCACCAGGTCCTAATGGTGCAGATCAAGGATTTGTCAGAGTAGATGTCATGGCAAGTCATCGAAGTACCATGGGCCTGGGTGTGACTGTTCTAGTGTTTGGCCAACACCACTTTGTGCTACCTTGACACACATGTCGGTGTAGGGCCCTAAGCATATGATCTATGTATTATTTTGTATCGTTCTACAGAGACATACATTTGAGGCTAGAAGCCCGATTTTGTAAAATCAAACCACATATTTGTACTTCATGAATATTCAAGTAATATATACATATTTTTTCCTCAACATTAATTATAAAAGTTTTCTACAAATGGGATGATTTACATACATATGTATGTGTTATTTTGCATTTAAGTATGACACAAATTTCAGTCTAATACATAATCAGCATAGGCATCAGACAAAAGATTATAACTTCTACATACATGCACATATGTAATGTAATAAAAAATAATTCTAGAAGACATAGCAGAAGAAATCATCGAATAAGAGTGGTATCTCAAACATGGTACTTACCATTCAGTTGAGATACTACCAATAGGGAATCTATATGAAACTCAAGAGATTGGATGCCATGCAAAATGACATCTCTAAGAATATAAATCATGGTGCTATACTCATCCACATTGTTGGTTGTTGTCCCAGTACAAGAACCTCTGAAAGTTACCAATTGGCCCATTGGCTAATAAATCACCCAAGTGATAGAAGCAAGGTTTTGAGTGTGATGGTTGGAACCGTATGTGAACCTAATGAAGACCGAAGACTCTATGACATCTATCAACCAAGTAAAAGCACGATAAGAAAAACTGAAGCAAAAAAAAGAAACTAAAAACTAGTCCTAAATACTACCAATATACAATAATTACAAAGGGGAAAAGTCCCGAGCATCATTACTCCAGCATAATTACTCTTGAGATGGAACCCATTGGCAAGGTTAGGCCAAGGGCTCCTTTGGTATTCAATCCACAAATTCTCCAACTCGAGGAAGAAGAAAAACTTTGATACATGTCTTCCCATGGTATATAATCTGGCTTCAAAAAGGGCCTCATCTGAAGGAAAATCTACATCCATGAAAACATTTGCATCAGAGGGTTTGACAACGTAGATGGGTGAAAGGAACTCAACATATTTTATATAAGGATATAGATCATAATTAGAACTAACATATTCTCCTAACAAAAGTTTGTTATAATCAAGGTACAAAGATTCATAAAGATCGAGATCAGACTAAAGAAGAAAATCACAACCCCTCGTACCAATAGGTGATAGCAAATGATCCCATGCCCCCATTGGGTAAATCATTTGATCAATTCTGGAGACCTCATCTCGAGGAGGTGACCATGATTGTAAATATTCATGCTCATAAGAAATTAAAAATTGAGGATGATATTCCCTATCACCGTCATTAGACACAAAATGTGTTGTTAAAGGGTTCATGTACCAATGTTCATCTTCATACCTACTAAATTGAAACTATCCACTCTCAACCTTACTAAGTTATGGGAGGAAGTAAGACCTATGGTGTAAGTCCTCCCAGGATTGTTTGGGCCTAATAATTTCCTCAAGGATAGCATCGTTAGAAGAAAAAACAACATCAATGCAATCGTGCAAGTTAGAAGAATATAAGGCCCAAACAGACTTTGTAAGATGATCCACCTCTTCTGTCGAGGAAGGAGTAGGATTATGATCTATAGTAGTCTATTGAATTTCTTGGTAAGATATATCAACTACAAATAGTGGCATAGCCATCCCGTCATGCTCAATACCTTCCACCAATTGGGATGGAGACGGTAGAATCCATGGCTCCTCCAAATAAGATGTACGAAATTGACACACTTGGGATGCGTGGAATCAATAAGATTGATTGACCAAAGCACATGGGACTGGATTTAATGTATGATATTGGTGCCATGAAGTTGAATGTTCCCATCAAGGAAGGATACATCCAGATACCAATTCTCTTAGTTTTCGTCTGAGAGTTTCCAACCAATGGGACTGTAGATCCCCTGAATGTTGCTGAGTCAAAATGAGTAAAAATCATTTGGTCAACTATAATTATTCTCCCCTCATGAGGGAAGCATAGTTCTTGGAAAACTGAGTATATGAAAACCATCATAGTATACATCCAACTTTTTTCCTAACAAGAGGTTGTATTTGAGTAGGGTGTCGACCACTTCTACTTCTACTATAATTAATTTTCCCCTTAACCACATGGGGAAGGATGAAATAATCATATATGGCCTGAAAGAAAGTCCATCAAATTCAATGAGAAAATTGGGAGGTAGAGTGACATCAGGAGAGCCAATAGATTTCCAACAAGATAAAGACATAATGCATGTCTAGGCTCCTTCATCAACAATAGTCCTTCAAATAGTTTTCATGGAATACATGACATTAATATAGAAAGAAATGTGATCAGGAAGGCGAGGCTTGACATCTGTGGTGTCTAACTTGATCACTTGTAAGATAGAAGAAGAAGTAGCTCCTATAGCGGAAAACAATACACTCTCTTGTGAAGGGAAACTTTGGATTACCTCTAGGTCTGACATCACACATGACATCTGAGGAAAACACTCAACAATAAAATAGTTGGGTGAAACTCTAACATTCATTTTGTTCAAAGAAAATTTATATACACCTTTCAATATGTGCAACATTTCCTTCCCCACATGCTTCTCTATATGGAGAGAATTATAGGGTTCAACAAACATTTTTCTTTTGGAAGTAGATTCATGGTTACCAGAATCTCGACCTTTGGTCGATGCATACACATATGATCGAACAATATGGATGAATGATGTGGTATTGTCTAGTGAGGGTGAACCTTGGGTTCCCGCTTTTGCATTTCCTTAACATATAAAGGAGCTCATCACTATATTTTGTCCTTGAGGGAATGGGTCAGTCAACATAGCTATGTCAACAAACATTGAGCTTCTTCCATTTTGGGGCACTAATGAGTAAGGTGATCTTATTTACAAAGTTTACAGACAAACTTCACCTTTTTCTTCTCTTTCTTAGCCTGACTAACAATAATATCAGGTTTATTAGTGTTCTTATTATTATTCCCACTTCCTTTTATCCAACGTTTGGATAGTGGGAATGGTCCAATCTGTATCTTGACCAACTATATTTTGATGAATATTCATTTGTTTCATTTGGTTAACAACCATATAAGCAACAATTCTATTAACAAAACCAACAATGTCATCGACATGTGGTCCATATTTGGGTTTCGTGGGGTCAGTACTTGATCAAGGTGCATCCAGAAAAATTTCATACAGGATCCTTGACTGAGAGTATATTGAGTCTAATTGTTGGACCTTAAATATGGCTCCTCCTCATAGGTCACCCCTAAAGTAGAGACATCCTTGGAGATATAAGGCAACAATGATTTTAGAAAACATTCTAAAGGAAATCAGGACAAATCTCGGCCTTAATCATGCTCTTTCACCTCTACCACTCTTGAATATGATCAGAGATGTGGGTATTTTTTTTCTTGCATAAGTTACAAAAAAAAAACAATGTCATCATCATACTAGAACATACGCTGAAAGTGGTTGAGAAACACCAACGTGAGATTGTGGAAAGTACAAAAAGAGGACCCCTTTAACGTGATATATCGCTTCACAGTGACTCTCATAAGAGTGCGTTGAAAAATTCATAATAGAATGGAGTTATCATTAAATAAGTTAGACAAACACCATAGGTGAAACTTTGTGATCTGGTCATCTAGATCCTCATCATCTTGTCCTTCAAACTTGGGAATATTCAAAGGTAACTTGGTTGGGACCAGGGGCCATTTCACATCATGACACATAGGGTCGCTCATTAGTTTTGAAAAATCTATAAATTTTATATTTGTTAGAAAGAGAATCCCCAGTTGTGGCATTGAATTCCAACTATCGGGGTTGGGATCCCTATATTGGTTGGGAATCATAAAATAAAATCCCAGGTTCTGACTCACACCAGGTTTCTAGGAAGAGCTTGCTAACTAGTCAAGTTTCAGATAAAGACTATGATGTCCTTGACCAAAAGGAGGAAAAATTCTTCTTGTTAGGTTTCCAAAGGAATGGAAAGGGTTTCCCCTTGTCGTCATCCCTTATGAAGGAAAAATATCTTATGTGGGATTCCACTGAATCTAAAAAGGATTTCCCCATGACGACATCTCATATGAAGGGAAATGACTGCTCCCAAAACCACCAAACAATGTGAAGGGGATAGGCCTTGAATAAATTCTAGGGGATTGAAATCTGCCACTCATTAGGTTTCTCCATACTACAAAAGGATTAGGCCCTTATACAAGCCTAAAAGATAGGAAATACCCACTTCATAGTGAGGAGTTTGATAGAGGCATATTCCCCCAACCCCATGGAAAACCTTGCAAGGTATTTGAATAACTCCCTGTCCCAAAAATGGGGTTTTGAACGATTGATTGTGAATTAGGCAGAACATATTTCATGCATGTTGAAAACATCCCAAATGAAAATGCATTGGTTACCGATGATGTAGACAACACAACACTCATGCCAAAAGTGGTTCTAGTTAGAAACTAAATTGAACCACTAATCATCGAAGCCATTGTCAATTGAATGTAACTTGTGGTATTGGAATAAGGTTGAGGGGGTAATATCCCTCCCCCAACAATAGTCAAAGTGGGTGTAGAAGGGACACCTAACCCTGACACATTTGAGGTGTCTTTGATAACAGACCACTAAAGAGTACGGTTGTTAGTGTCACCTCACGCTAAAGTTAGAATATGCACTAGAACTGGATCGTCATGTCCAATTAATGGAGGGTTCCAAGGTCTAATTAAGCCTTCAACTTCGATATCTTAAATCTGGTGTAGAAGTGTTCATCTCTGCAATTTCAGGCTCCACAAGTTCAACAATACCACTTGGATCAAAAGAACTAGATAGGCCTAGTTGGAGCCTTTGAGGAGGTGGTGGAGGCTCCACCCTTTCAGGTGAAATTCCTTGGACCCTTCGATACTAGTGTGGTAGTTGGTATGCCACTTTAAATCAATTATTTGAGGTAGTCAACAACTAACTTCGTAAGGCCAGATATATGCATAGAGCACACCACTAACAAAAATACCTAATGAAACATCACATGCAAACCACTTCTTCAATACCTCAGCTCAAGTGGATTAGGTCTTGAGGTCAAAGTGGAAAATAGTTCAGGAAACGACCCTTCCAAAAAATGACATGAGTTTATTAAGTCTCACAATCGAAGAACGAGGAAGTGAGAAGTAGTTACCCTAACCTCCATGTGAAATCCCTTCCTGGTGCAAGTAACCCTCGGTTCACGAGGCACACTCTAGGGGTACTAGAAGTGTGGGACAATGTTTTCCTCAGGTACCATGGGGAGCCCCTCACAGTAACCTTTATGGTTCCTAGGAAAGGCTACTAGAGCTACCAACTTGCAATCGACGTTCGAGGAGTACATTCGATAGTCGAGACCAAATGTATGGGTAGGGTAGCTATGCTTGAAAGTGATACCTCATAAGTAGGTGTAGGAATTAATGAAACCCTTGTATACAATCAATCCACTATGCTTGGTCAATCCCAGAGGGGAAATATCCTCAAATTTGTGTCACATCAGCTTGTTTTTAAATCTTGTGTTAGAGGAGGCTCCCAACTATACATATATGAAAATTTTATTTTTGACTCTCCCTAAGTTAGAATCCTATGTTTTATTCAATGGCCTTGGAGAGTTAACTCTCCAATCCTAATCCAAGGCCCGAACCTAGACTAGTTTGTGAACCCTACAAATAAAAGTCTAATCAATTTTATATTATGTGTTTGTTTTATAGTTTTTATTACTCAAGGGGTGATGGAAGTGAAATTGGTGATTTGTTTGACGACTTGAAAAAATTAAACACTTAAGAACATTGTTGTTTAATAAGAAACAAAACTAATTTCTTCAATGGAAAAATTTGTTTTATAATAACAATGTTAAATGCAAGCTCTTATCTTTCAAATGAAATGTAATTTTGTTTTTAGTGAAATGTGTAATGCAAGTATTTACTTTGGATGAAATGCAAGATGTTATGCAATCTTTTACTTTGAATGGAATGCAAAATATGATGCAAATTTCACATTGAATGCAATGAAAATTTTTCAAAATCAGCTAAACTTAAAATTTTTCTTTTCAAGCTGAGACTCTGACTGACAACAATAATAAATTCAAAACCTTTCAAAAATGAAAACATGTTTTTGAATTCAATTCAAAAAGGGCCCAACAAAATGCTAGAAGGTAAAAAAAAAATCAGTGATAAAATATGGTAAAGACTGAAAGAACAAGAAAAACCAACAAACTTCTTTTTGTTTTTTCTTGTTACTCAAGCAAAATGAAATGAAAAACTACTAAAATTTTCCTTTTATTTTCTAAACATGTAAAATGTAAAGTAGAGGGATAGAAAGAGTTAGATCAAAATCTTACAGACTGTAGAGAGGATTTCCACAAAAATCCAAGAACGAAAAGATTTGAAACAAGAACTTTCAGACTACCAAACCAAAAACTAGGCTTGAAGAAACTAGCAATAGAAACTCTATAATTTTTCATTTTTCTTGTAAGATTAAACAAATTGACTATTTATTGAAGCTAACCCTATCCTATAGAGACTCAAGGGAACTGGAAAGATCCTCAAAAGCCCAACAAAACTTTTATAAAGGCTAGGAAAAAAAAAAAACTTCCTCTCATGATGTATATGTGATTGTCTACAGAACATGGAACTTGTGTATGCATATGTCTCTAAGGTAGGTCATGTAAATGTGTTGAACCTGCACAGAATAAATCTAGCTATAAAATACTACACACATTTGCAGAGAGAAATTGAGAAAGAAGAAGCAAGAGAGAAAGAATGCAAGAATTATCATTAACCGTATTCCATACTCAAAGAGTGGATAATTTACAATAGATATAGGATACATGAGTAACTAATGATCCATAGTGGTGGTCTAGAGTAATCTGGACAAAAACTAGCAATTACGAGAGTGAACTGCCACCTACCTGAGTTAACTAGTCAACTAGTCTTTAGTTAACTGACTGAACATAGAGTAGTGATGAGTTAACTCAGGGAATCAAGTGTAATGTACCAGTCTAGTGATGATTCCAAGGAAAGTTCACAATATCATGGTTATGATCCCAATGTTGCATGGTGACAAAACCAATGTAGCATCTAAACTCAACTCAACTAGTCAAACTAAAGTGTCAATTGAAAGAGAATATTCTCCAGGTGGAATATTCTCTCCTAAAATATAGGGTACTAGATAATGACTAATTATGACTAATAAACAAGCAAAAACCTTAGGAAAAATAAATCCTAGGTGTCTGTGAAGTAACTCCAACACCCCTCCTAAACATCACTATGGTGAAAATAAAGAATGGGTCTCGGCAACAAGGCCATGTGAGGTACCCAAATACAAAATATACACTGAACTAAACGAGGAAAGAGGGAAAACCTCATGGGAACCCCCCCCTCAAATTACAATTCACAAAAAAAAAAAAATGAACAAAAAACATTTTCTAAGCAACCCTATCCTTCACTCGAAGAAGACATTGCAACTGTGCAAGTTTGTGCTCGTTGAAGATTTTGCTGAAAATGTAGATGTATGAATGGATCTGATGAAGTAGATGCACCATTGATATTTCCACACATATCCACTTTATCTTCTTTTAATGAATAATATCTAAATAAATTTTGGATGAAACTTTTAAAACCATGCGACCGTTTCCGAAAAAATGTTGAAATTTTATTGATTTTAAAAAGATCATAACTTCACTTTTTGGACTCCATTTCAGATGATTTGTTTTTTGAAATTGGATATTTTCCCAAGAGGAATTCAAATATCCAATTTGTTTCTGCAAATTGGTCTCATAAAATATTATAATTGAGTCTGATGTGCGCGACTCCCTTTTTGTCTCTTGAGATGCATGCATTGCACATGGAAACATGTCTGCATGTGACCCCTGAGATGCATGACATATATCTTCCACATGAAATTCAGAAAACAAATATGAAATCGAGTAGACACCATATTCAATCAATGGGATACAAATTTGTGAAAATTCTTTTGTAGAAGACTATTCATAATAAGAGGCTTGATCTTCTTATGGCTTCTCTTCTGACTCTATCTGTTCAACCTCCTGCATGAAATATTCACAATATTATTTATTCCCGAATAGAACCTCCATTATGGTCCATAACTCATTTGGAGTTCATTCTTGTGATTCATCATATACTTGGTGCATAATTTTTGGAGATATAGACAAAAAGATAAATCCTATGGCCACATCTTGTCTATTGAGAAAGTCATTTTTCTCATCAGCAGAATCAGGCTCTACTTCAATTTCCATGGTTATTTGGTATAAGCCTCTACTTTTGAGAAGAATTATAATCTTTGGCTTCCACTCCAAATAGTTATGAGGCGTGAGAAGTATTATCAGTGAGTAAAACATAAATTCCATCTTTTCTGCGTTCTTCAATCTTCAGTACCTGCAAAAATAATTTGGTGTAGATTTTTATTAGTAGTCTATCTACTCTGATACCCTGTAAATGTGTTGAACCTGCACATAATAGATCTATCTAGAAAATACTACACACATTTGTAGAGAGAAATTGAGAAAGAAGAAGCAAGAGAGAAAGAATGGAACAATTCTCATTAACCATATTCCACACTCAAAGAGTGAATAATTTACAATAGATATAGGATACATGAGTAACTAATGAGCCATAGTGGTGGTCTAGAGTAATCTGGACACACACCATCAATTACGTGAGTGAAATGCCACCTAGCTGAGTTAACTAGTCAATTAGTCTTTAGTTAACTGACTGAACAGAGAGTAGTGAGGAGTTAACTCAGGGAATCAAGTGTAATGTGCCAGTATGGTGATGATTTCAAGGAAAGTGTGCATTAGCATGGTGATGATCCCAATGTTGCATGGTGACAAAACCAATGCAACATTTAAACTCAACTCAACTAGTCAAACTGAAGTGTCAATTGAAAGAGAATATTCTCTAGGTGGAATATTCTCTCCTAAAATATAGGAGACTAGATAATGACTAATTATGACTAATAAACAAGGAAAAACCTTAGGAAAAAGAAATCCTAGGTGTGTGTGAAGTAACTCCAACAGGTCGCATATGTACCCACCTATCTACAAAGAAGAGAGTGTATGTGACTTCAAAAAATTAAAAAAGAATGGAAAGATATGGAAAGAAATCTTACAGAAGTAGGTATGAGAATCTCAAACACTAAATTAAGTAGTAAAAAAAAATAAAAATCAAACAAACAGAAAAACAATTATAAGCACCTATAACTAACCCAAAAAGAAAACCTTCTCTAGTATGGTTTCCAATTTTGTTATGGAGAGACTTCTCATATGGCTATGGTTCAGAGCCACAATAGAGTGATGACCTTAAACAACAATCTCAATCCCAAAAAATAGTTAAACAAAAAATAACTAACTAACTAATTCTTTCTTAGGAGAATGGAGACTAATGTATATCCATGTTTGATGTCAATCCCAAGTCAGAATCTTCACTCTAGTATTTCCTCCAATTACATGCACATTCAAAGAAAGGTACCTACAAGAGAATGTAGTTACGGGAATAACTAACTTTTAAAATATATAAATTAAAATCAATTAGTACTCTATATCATTGAATATTGAAATGAGACAAAAATTCAATAAAACATAAAAAATGACAGGAAAGGGATCTCTTTATTAGATGAAAAACAAAAAATACGATTGCTACAACCTGTGTCTGCTTAATGGCATTTTTCTAGAACTTTCATTTGTGTTCCTCCACTGGGCTAATGAATATTAACTGCACCTTATATTTCTTCACTCAAGCAAGTCCAAGAGAGACATATGAGTTCTCTTTGACAACATAGAAAGGAGTGAATATCAACAAAAACACGAGTTTCCATGCCTAAAGGGAATGCTCACTAACTGGAATTGACCAACAAAATGATGCTTCAAGGTATGCTTCTCCTCTCCTCTAGACTTAGGCTCTCTTTATACCCTCTCCAAGTGGTTGGAGTAGTTGTAAACAATTGTAAATAGGAAATAAGGGGTCAAGAACCGGGGGAACCTATAAACCCCACAAAAAAACATGTAATTTATTAATTTTTTTAGCCAAATAAATATGTATGCACCATGTAATTGCAATATTCCTAATACAATATATTATGCAGAACAAAAAATATCTAGCAAGAAATGACAAAATAATAATACTATATCCAGAAAAATATTAGAAGAACATCAAAATAACACTAGAATAATCACCATGAAGAGAAACTTTATTATGATAGCAATGTTCACTTGCCTCTTCGAGGGGGAATCCTCCAGAAGAGAAGAGTTATATTACAATAATCTCCAAGAAAAAATATCTGATGTCTCCTACTCTTATTTATACTAATTCTACCTTCTAAGGAAACTTCTAGAGGAAGATATTTCTAGAAGCAGAAGCTTCTATTAGGTTTTCTTACATTGAATTATTCTTCTTTATTTATTAGGCTGTATTAACTATTGTCAGAATTTATTGAATAGAAACCATATCCTACTAAATAATGATTCATGGAGAGGGGTTAGGATCAGATCCTAACATTCCCTCCCCCTTCAAAATCATCCTTGTCCTCAAGGTTGCAGGTGCAAAAATTGTTGAAGTATGGTCATGGGTTCCCAGGTTTCCTCCTCTGGTGGTGTGTCCTTCCACTTGATCAACACTTCCTTAATAGTGTGGCAACAAAAATGATGTTCATGATTACTGAGGATTGCTTCTGGTTGGAGCCATATGGAACCTTATTCATCTAATTCCGACAGGATGGTTTGGACTCTACAATTCTATCCCACTACTTTCTTCAGATAGGAAACATGGAACATTGGATGGATTTTGGAAGTAGTAGGAAGGACCAATTTATAATCCACATAACCAATACACTTGATGATATGGTAGGGTCCATAAAACTTAGGTGCCAATTTGCGATGTCCCTGAGCTTTCAAATATGTTTTCTTGTAAGGTTGGAGCCTGAGAAACACCTAATCACCTTCCTGAAAAACCTTTTATGAACGATTATGTTTTGCCTATTGCTTCATGCAATTTTGAGCCATGTGGAGGTTATCCTTCAGAGTCACTAGAGTGGTTGTACGACCTTTCATAATTGTATAAATATATTAGACCTTGGATTTTCCAGGAAGGTATGTAGTGATTGTCGATGGCCTTTGGCAATACACCGCTTCATATGGGGTCATTTAGTGGTCGTATAATAGGAAGTATTGTACCACCATTCTTCCAAGGGAAGCCACTACACCCACAATGTTGTTTGTCTAAATAAAAACAACACAAGTAGGTTTCCAAACATTTGTTGACTAATTTTTTTTGGTCATCAAACTAGGGGTGATAAGTTTTTCTCATGTTTAGTTGGGTGCCCTGCAATTTAAACAACTCTTGTCAAGATGTGTTGGTGAAAGTTGGGTCATGATCAGAGACAATAGAGGTTGGCATGCCATGTAGCTTGAAAAAATGATCAAGGAATACTTGTGCTACGAGTGTCTATGTGAAAGGGTGAGGTAAGGGGGAAAATGTGCATACTTGGAGAGGCGATCAACCACCACCATGATGACATACTTGTTCCTGGATTTAGGATGGCCCACTGTAAAATCCATGGATATTGTTGTCCACAAAGAAGATGGAATGGGTAAGGGTTGTAGGGATCCTAGAGACTTGAACATTTCACCTTTATTAGGTTGGCACACCTCACATTCTGTGACAATTTGAAGTATATCCTTCTTCATGCCTGCCCAAAAAGAATAATGACGAGCATGAGAATATGTATTTTGGAAGCCTGAATGACCCACTATAGCTAAGGAGTGAAACTCATTTAAGAGCATGGGATTGAGTGTTGATGAGGGTGAGAGAACCAGGTGATCCTTATATTAGAGAATATTATACTACCAAGTGTAGTCAGTGGGAGGATTAGGGTCCTCTTGAAGACCCTGGATTAATTTATAGGTAGTTTGGTGTGTTAGACACTCTTGGCACACTTCTTCAATCTAATCAGGGACCAGTAAGGATAAAGAAAATAAGGAGTTGTCCTATTCATGTTTTATTGACAATGCATCTACTGCTATGTTATCTTTTCCCTTTTTTTATATGATTTCATAAGCATAACCCAACATTTTTATCATCCACTTATTCTTTTCTATGTATTATAGTCGCTACTCCAAAAAATATTTTAGGCTATGGTGATTTGTTTTAATATGAAAATGACATCCCAAAAGTTATGGTCGTCAGGTGTGCACCGCATGGAGAATGGCCATCATTTCTTTTACATACGTAGATTGGCCCATATTGTGACCACTCAATGCTTGGCTAGTAAATGCCAAGGGTTGACCATCTTGGGTGAGCACTGCAACTATACCCATGCATGAAGCATTTGATTCCACAAAAAAGTTTTTGTTGAAATTAGGAGTTTCTAGGACAGGGGTAGTGCACATGGCCCTCTTTAACTCTGTGAAGGATTTCTTAGCAGAAGGTGTTGAATGAAACACATTCTTCTTAAGGAGGTCAGTTAATGGCTTATCAATTTTTCCATAATGGTTGAAAAATTTCTTGTAATAGCCTCTGAGACCAAGAAAACCCCTTAGTCTCTTTAAGGTCATTGGTTGCATCCATTCTTGCATAGCTTGTATCTTTTTGGGGTCCACTTTTACCCCATCTCTACTGACAATGTGCCCCAAGTATTCCACTTTGTTGGCGCCAAATGAACATTTGGTATTTTTGACAAACAATTGGTTTTCCTGCAACAAGTGAAGGACTTTGTCCACATGAAGAAGATGGCTATTCCAGGTGCGACAATAAATGATGATGTCATCAAATTAAAACAAGACAAACTTTCAAAGGTAAGGTTTCAATAGTTTATTCATGATACTTTGGAAGGTGGATGGAGCATTGCAAAGGCCAAAATCCATGACCAAGAATTCATAATGTCCCTCATGAGTTTTGAAAGCAGTCTTCAAAATATCTTCCTCCTTCATCCAGATTTGGTGATAACCAAAGAAAAGGTCTAATTTGGTGAATACACAGGCACCTTGTAGTTCATCTAGAGAATCATCAATGACAGGAGTGGGAAATTTATCGTTGACGGTCAGTTTGTTCAAGGCACAAAAATCAGGGCACATGCACCAAGTACCTTCTTTCTTTAAAACCATCACCACTAGTAAAGAATATGGGATAGTACTAGGGTGAATTACCCTTGCCTCTAGTAATTCATGTACCATATTTTCTATTTCATTTTTCTTAGAAAAGGGATATCTGTAGGGACCTACATTGGGGGGTTGACTTCCTGGAAGGAGAGGGATGCTATGATCATGCTCACCCTTGGAAGGAGGTAAGGTTATAGGAATGTCAAAGATTTTGGGGTACTTGTCCAAGATGAGTTGTAGGCTAGGAGGAACTACCTGAGAGGCATGTTCAATGACCTGGATGGAATTAAAGTGATAAATCCCACCATGATGGCCTTTCTTCAAGAGTTTTTCCATCCTGTGAGAGCTTATGATTTCAATACATCTCACTTGGAGAGCCCTGAGAGTATAGGAGTGATCTTATTGGGTGAAGCTCATATATAATTCTTGATAAACCATTGTGATCGGCCCCACAGTGTGAATCCATTCCACACCTAATACAATATCACAAACACACATGGAAATAGAGAACATTTGGGTTTTCATATGGTAATCACCCATTTGGAGTTTGGCATTCTCACAGTGCCCCCACACTTCATAGTACCACCATTAACGATGAGGATTTGAAAATTAGAAATAGGGTAGAAAAAGCAATGGATTTCATCAGGGAGCCTGCAAAGAATAAAATTATGGGTTCTACCACTATCAATCAACACCAAAATCGGCCTATGTTTAATGTATCCCTTGATGTTCAATGTTTGTGGGGCCAAAATACCTAAAAGTTCATGAAGTGAGATGACCGGTTCCACGGATTCCATCGACGTGACAACTAGATCTTCAACAAGATCACTTGGCTTAGCTGCCTCTTGGTATGAAACCTCTTATGATGGGATTTTTTCATAGGAAGAGGAAGTTGAGGCATCAATATAGAAGTGTTGGATTAATGAGTGGGGGATGAATCAGTAATAGATATTTTTTATCCTTTTAACCACAATATCTAAGTGTTATTTATATTTATGTTCAATATAGCATTATCATCCAATAAGTGAAGAGTAAATAAACCATGAACAATGAAAAATCATACACATACACATGTTGGCCCTTGACCAAGTTTTGAGGAAACATTGGTCAGGTTTGACCACTTTTTAGACTTCAACAGGTTGGTCGAAGATGGAATGCCCAGGCGAAAGTGAGATCGTGGGATCTCACTTGTTTTGTGGGTTTTGTGGACCTAGCATGGGGTTCTTAGGGTTTTGTAATGGGTTATGGGATGTCGGCCCATGGGTTTACCCATGATTAGGCCTTTTTGTAAATGTAAATGTATAAATAAGTAAGATTGTAAGGTATAAGTAGTGAAGCAGTGTGATAAGTGTGTAATAGGCTAAGTACAAAAGGCAAGTAGTTATGAGTTTCTTCATGCAACAAAACATGTAATCAAGGCTCTGTGCTTGATAGAGAAGTTGGCTCTGTGCCTTGACCTAATTTTGGGGAAGGTGGGTCTAGTGCGCAGTGCACGGATCACCTGTCCATTGCGAAGCTTGGATCTATGCCTTAGTGCACAGGAGAAGAGGAATGTAAGAAATTGAAGACTAATAAAGAATAATAAGTCGTTGGTGGATGTAGCCCCACACTGGGGTGAACCACGTACATCCTGTTTTGATGGTTTGCTTTGTGCTGTAATTTTTATGCTGTGAATCTTCTTAGTGCATTGATTGTTATGTATGATAGATAGATCTATGAATTCTCAGTGCTTTATGTATGTTGAATGTGCTAGATATAATGTATGATGCTAAGTGAGAAGTATATTTTATCATTGTTACTGCGCCGATATGTACTTAGGGTTTGATCTGCAATGTGAGTAAGACTAATATATTGGTGCATGTTATATTCTAAGTACTCTGTGAGGTGTGGTAATCATAGATCTATGTCCCAACGTATTACTGTGGATCAGACGTTGATCCACCTGATCACATGACTGAGCATGTAGGGACCTAACCCTCAACAGTTCTACCCAGGGAAGGCTTCAGACTGATCCTTGACACAATGCATTAAGGAGGCCTATGGAAAAGTTGATAAGGGGAAACGAGGCTACAAGGTAGCTTCTATCCAAGATGGTGCAGTGCGCCTAGATTTCCAACTTATAGCTGGAAATATCGTCAGAAAGAAATGCCCCATGCAGGTCACCAGGTTCATAGTGGACCTCATAGGGAAATGCATGGAAGGGATGAAAATGAATTGGGTGATATACCTTGTAACCAAGCTTGAGAAATACTTCCTCGAAGCGCAGTATCAAGGGTACGAGTTCCATTTCAACTGGTTGTTGGTGTTGATCACATTTGTCTCTTGGAAAATTCTGGAAGGAGCTACCTTCCCGGATATTGAACCATCATATCCATTGGGCGTGAGTTTCTCCACCTTATGGTACATCAATGGCATGTCCAAGAAGTTGCAGTCAAATGCAGTGTTCCACGCCTACTATCAACAACTGAAGGTTTCCATTGAATCGTTCCCTCGCATGACACTGTGAACCTTGCACCAATACAAACCATTAGGTAAGTTCCATGCAGATCGAAATTTTATATATATCACTGCATGCAAGGATGAGAGAAAGGAGGAATTGTTGTCCTATTACAAACTGGTCGACAAAGACATGAAGGAAATCACAAAAGATTGGCTGACAAAGTTCCTCGTACTGGTTGATGATGAAAACTCTCCGACCCTAATATCATAGGAAGCCCTTGGTCACTTGGGTCAAGCACATTGGACAGACAAGTGTGAAGAAGAATAAGAAAAAGGAGGAAGTCCATGATGTACAAATTGATGAGGAAGGAAGTGCCTCGAAAGAAAGTGGACCTGGTTCACCCGCAGGAGGAGGAGGAGACGAATTAAATCAAGAAGAAGGAGAAAAACAAGGAAAAGGCAAAGCTACACTATAGAAGGATCCCCCTATTGAGATAGAAGCATCGAAGAAGAGGAAGGTTTCTTTGCAAAAACCCTCGTCCAGAAAGAAGACCCACGCTAGTAAGCCCTAGCTAGAGGCTACGCTCAAGGAGGATGAAATTAGTCTAGTTCATGGAGCAATTGAGGATGCGTTCGAGGACCTCTTTTAGAGATATGGCRTGAAGTAAGAAGAGATGTATGTAAGATTTGAGAAGGAACTGAAGGACATACAATGATCCATTCAATTGATCCGCGCAGTGCCTACTGTGCCTTCATCATAAGAAAYTGTAGAGTTGGGGGATGAGCCAACCCAACTTCGAAGACTGGAAAATGCAACAGAGGCTTGGCTCCAGAAAGTTCAAGAAGAAAAGTAACGGGCTACAGAATCCCTGAAGAAAGAGAAAGAAGAGATCTTGGAGCAACTACGAGTTGCGTGGTACTATGTGACCGCTTATTACAATGATAAGGATGAGTTCTGGGCGATGCTCGAGGAAGACAAGGTGAAGATACAGAGGGAAAAGGACCATCTTCTGGAAGAGAAGACTGCAGTCAAAGAAGTGGTGGGAAAATCACTTCGCTTTGTGCCAGGATTGGCACAAGAGGAACATGAGGCAGTTGAATTTCAAGTGAGGAAGCTCGTTGAGACCATCCAGCAGCTTCAAGCAAGGGTAATGGAGTTGGAGATCCAAGCTGTACCAAGCACACTATAGGAAGTGCATGACCAAAGGGAAGAATATTCTAAGAGAATAGTAGGAAGGATGAGGGCCCTCACCTCAGAATGAAAATAGTTAAGCAACAGAAGTGCATAGAATTATGAATGCCTCATGGAAGATCCATAGCTTAGGAATTTGGAAGCGTAGCTACAGGAGGCGCAACAATAGGAATTGACAGTTCAAGCATAGATGAAGTAACTCACTGTGGTCGAGAGAATGAAGAGATCAAAAGAACAACACGTGGCCCAACAACAGATTACTACCATCCATGGAAGAGTCATGGAGGTCACACAGAGGCTACAACTGATGCAGGACGAAGCCTGCACAGTTTTTGAAGAGATCAAAGGACAAGGATCACAACTAGACCAAGTGGTTGCGACAGTGGAACAGTGATTAGAAGGGCATGTTACTGAGAAAGTACTCTAGGAGCTCGCTGAGCAGGAATCTTAGGCAAAGCAAAAGGTTGAGGTAGCTCAAGCTAAGTTCGAGGCCTTCGAAGCAATGTTGCCTAGATCTGAGTGACTCGGGGCAAATCACAGGTGAGTGTTTGGGGCATGTTGGCCCTCAACCAAGTTTTGAGGAAACATTGGTTAGGTTTGACCACTTTTTGGACTTCGACAAGCTGGTCGAAGATGGAGGCTCCAGGTAGAGCTAATATCATGGGATCTCACTTGTTTTGTGGGCTTTGTAGACCCAACATGGGGTTCTTAGTGTTTTGTGGGCTTTGTGGACCCATCATGGGGTTCTTAATTTTTTGTGGGATTTGTGGACCCAACATGGGGTTCTTAGGGTTTTGTAATGGGTTATGGGATATCGGCCCATGGGTTTACCCATGATTAGGCCTTTTTGTAAATGTAAATGTATAAATAAGTAAGATTGTAAGGTAGAAGTAGTGAAGCATTGTGATAACTATGTAATAGGCTAAGTGAAAGAGGCAAGTAGTTCTGAGTTGCTTCGTGCAATAGAACATGTAAGTAAGGCTCTGGGCTTGATAGAGGAATTATCTCTATGCCTTGACCTTATTTTGGGGAAGGTGGGTCTAGTGCGTAGTGCGCAGATCACTTGTCCAGTGCAAAGCATGGCTCTGTGGCTTAGTGCACATGAGCATATGAATGTAAGAAATTGAATACTAATAAAGAAGAATAATTTGTTGGTGGGCGTAGCCCCACACTGGGGTGAACCATGTATATCATGTGTTGATGGTTTGCTTTGTGTTGTAATGTTTATGCTGTGAATATGCTTAGTGCATTGATTGTTATGTATGATAGATAGATATATGAATTCTCAGTGCTTTATGTATGTTGAATGTGCTAGATATAATGTATGATGCTAAGTGCGAAGTATATTTTATCATTGTTACTGTGTCGATCTGTACTTAGGGTTTGATCTGCGACGTAAGTAAGACTAATATATTGGTGCATGTTATCTTCTAAGTACTCTGTGAGGTGTGGTAATCACATATCTGTGTCCCAACTTGGTTACATACACCCGAGTCTTGTAACCCCCCCTACCTCTACCTTGGGTGAGATTGCACCTGCTTTGCAGGTGTTGTCGAAAGGGTCGATAGTTAGGGTTTTGTTGGTGCCTTGTTGAAGCATTGAACCCTGGGTCTACCCCTATGCCAACAACACAGTACACCAGTATTGTTACATGGAAACCCAATGCCAAAGAAAATCATAGAATGATTTTTCTTATATGTCTTTAATAATTACATTCATTGGAAGCACCAATTTCCTTTGTTCTCCAGTTGCAACTGGAAGGAGGCTTTGACCCCCCATATTTTCAGGCTACAACCTGAGGGAAGCTCCAAATCCTCAATTATATGGCTGCAACCAGAAGGAGGATAAAACCCCCTATGTTCTCTGGCTACAATTGGAAGGTAGCTACAACCACCTATCCATTCCCTATCCTACTAGCCTGAAATATAAGTGAAATGATGAAACCACTACCACACTGTCACTATGAGATATACCACTATAAACATGTACCAATATGTGCCAACAACCTGTAACCAACTTGTGCCATTCTCCATTAACTAACATGTACCTATACTTAGTATGTACCAAAAAAACCTAACAGGTACACAACTTGTTTGTGTTGTAGCTCACATATGTATGCGCCCTTTCTATACTACATCATGTCTATGTACGTGGCCTTTCTGTACTACAACATGCGTACACCTTCTGAAAACTAGGTTTTTCTTTTTCTTGGAACATTCTGACCCTCTGTTACGTCTATCACATAAAACGACAACCTATCATTGTGTCCATACTGTAGTTGTGCCCTATGCATACATCCTCATACATATCCCTTAACCAAGTTCATCCATATATCTCTAGTCATGTGCCATACAAGTGTGTATAATCATGAACACGTATAATAACCCTAACATGGAATAGACATAAAATTATTACTTATATACAGCCTCTGAATACATCAACCACTTCACAACCACTTAACAAATAAAAGCTCTCAAACATGTACCACAAAAACCCTTTACCACATGCCAAGAAATACAAGCTGTGCCTCAACACTTTACAAGATGTATCAATGATAAATTTTAATTATACCAACACTATATTTTTGTAGATCTAACTTATACAATAAGTTCCATGTAGCCAATATCATCTCCAAGGAAAATCCTCAAACCCCCATTACCATTTCTCAAGTAGAAAACAAAATCCAACTACTCATAGAAATAAGACATACCTTTTGAACTAGTAGATAGATCTGTTGTACCCGATCACTGTAGACCTTCCAAGGATCTTTCTTTCAGACTCTAGAGACCTAGAATATTCATCTTCTCAAATTTCTATGGATTTTCCCTCATGTACGAACCGTTTTATATTGTCAGCTTGCGTATGTACTCACCCTTCTCCATTGCAGCCTGTGTACACCTATACAACTAGGGTTTTTTCAGTATTTTCTATAATTCTAAAACTTTCATTGTCAACCCTCCGTGCTACCTCAAACTTGCATAACTTCAAATATATCAATGATTACCTACAATAATGCTTACACAATAATAGATATTCAATGTGCTCAATAGGTGCTAATAGGAGAGCCTTTCTCTCTTATTTATACTTTCATGAATCTTCCTCAATGGGTTACCTTATAACCAAATTAACCCAATTTCCTTCTTTTAGGGCCAACCCACTTATAACCACTTGTCCACTTCTAACCCACTTTGCTACAAATAGTAAATTCTCCACTTCTAGTTGCAACTAAATTATTTTTAATTATTTTCTTATTGCAACAACTTAACCCATGATTAACTCCTAGTTTCACCCACTTGACTAGTCAAATTCTTCTAGGAGCTTCTAGAATAATTTGACTTCTTTGAACTTATAGATAACTCATGAGGGTTCTCCAACTTCACAAAGCCATAACTCTCTAACCATGAGGAGTTATGTGATGTTCCATATATCACCAAAAATGGAACAACATGTACTATCCATCTAGAATAGTCTTATCTACAAATATATTAACCTTTGTACCATTATACATCAATCAAACTGAATTCCCTTAATGATATTGTTGGGGATACTGAAATTTTATGCTGGACTTTCTTAAAGGGTTTACATCAATAACAACCAACCCAATTAATCAATGGGAATAAATTTTTTTCTCTACATTTATTCCATGGTGCATACTTTTCATAACAATAATAGAAAAGGCCTTACTTGCTATGTTCTATCATTTCAACGGGAGAGACCTTTTGGACCTTCAAAGTTTGGGTCGGAGCAGGGGTAGCCCCTGGGCGAGGATAGGTGGTAAATGGAGCCTTCAAGGATGGTTCCTAGAGGATGGTCTCTACTTCCCTAGATAATTGGGATGTTTGCAACCAATTAGTAGGATGATGCATGTTCACATGAGCCTTGATAGCTTCTTTTAAACCACTCATAAAGCATTCCAGGTAAAATTCATCAGATAATCCCTCGGTACAAATAGCCAATTGTTTAAATGTTGTGATGAAGTCTGTGATAGATCCAATTTGGAGAAGCTTAGTGAATTGGCCCAAAAAATGTGATTGCATATCAAAATGGACACAAACATCTTTGGAGAACATGTTCTAATTGGGAGTTCCTGGATAGAATTTATTATTCCACTGCCAGAATTTCCAACGTTCTTGATCCAAGTACAAAAMACCTACATGGAGTTTGGTATCATCATCTCGAATGTCATGAAGGGAGAAGTATTGTTCCATTTGAGAAACCCACTTGATTGGGTTGGAACCATCAAATTTATACATGTCAAATTTGGGAACCTTAGTCCAAGAAGGTGGAGAACCCCAAGGGGAGCGGGAGGACTGAGTATGTTCATAATGAGAAGACTAAAGTTCTTCTGGATTTGGCTCAACATTCTTACCCCTGAAAAATWGCACCAATTTGTTGTATTGTTGTTCAAGGTTTGTCGTGAATTTATTGCGGAGGGAAGATATGTTGTCGTCAATGTGTTGTTCGATATGGGACACTCTATCCTTGAAGGTTTCTTGGTACTAAGAGCGAGTGGTAGGCATGGTAAAGGCTTAGGTAGCAGTGGAGGTTTCAGGATGGAAAAAATGGGATTAAAAATGATAGGTACCCAGGTGATCAGGACAAAGAGAGGAATCCAATGGGATGGGTCCCAAGAAAGGCGTCCCAGAGAGGGTTGGGTTTGCAGGAAAAAAAGACTTAAAATTGAAGGGTACCAATGTAATCTGAATGAAGAGAGGAATGCAATGGGTCAGGTCACAAACAATGGTGTTGATAGGCCCAAACTTGTTTTTTGTTTTGTTTACTCCTATGGAGTTATATACTCTAAACTGAATAATACTACAGAGGCAGAATGGCCAAATTCTTAACAGGACAAAAGATGTAGTAATTTTGCAACCCTAATGCAGGCGACAAGGTTGCACTGCAATAGGTATTTTCTTTTATTTTTCTATTCTATTCCCAAGGTTTAGGGTTTGTATGGAATCTACATTCAATGGATTTCCCTGTGTTATATTTCTCTTATATGCGTGCAGGTTCCAACAATAGTACTCAACCCAATATCTCATAGCACCAACTAAGGAGGCTAGACTGTACCCTTAGCCATACTACCCAACTACCCAGTTATTAGAGAGTCACTTCCTGAGTGTTGTTCTTGGTGAAACTATACAAGTTAGGATGTCAATCGGTTTATCTATGTAAGGCTTCACGATGCCTAGGTCGATTCGTATACAAGTGTTGTCTGATGCATTACCACTCGAAGTGGTACCAATAGGGGTTATAAGGGTGGCCAACATATGTGCGCTTAAGAACCACTTTTATTTCATGTGTGTATGACTCCTAGACTGTGGGTTTATGCATGTAACGATAGATCTTTGTAGCTTAAATATGTTGGAATACGTCTCTACCCTGAAAAAAAAAAATTATCCCACAAGTCTTGCCCTGGAAAGAGCTATGATACCACTTGCAATATTCTTGATACAATATATTATGTAGAACAAAAAATATCTAGCAAGAAATGACATAATAATAATGATATATCCATAAAAATATCAGAAGAACACCAGAATAACACTAGAATAATCACCAGGAAGAGCAACTTTATTATGATAGAAATGTTCACTTGCCTCTTCGAGGGGGCAGCCTCCAGTAGAGAAGAGCTCTATTACAATAATCTCCAAGACAAAATAACCAATGCCTCCTACTCTTATTTATACTAATTATACCTTCTAAAGAAACTTCTAAAGGAAGATCTTTCTAAAAGCGAAAGCTTCTATTAGGTCTTCTTATATTGACTTATTCTTCTTTATTTATTAGGCCTTATTAGCTAATGTTGGCCTTTATTAAATATAAAACATATCCTAATAACTAATGACCCAAGGAGAGGGGTTAGGATTGGATCCTAACAATAATGGATAAACACATATACGTATGCACTCTATATAGATGATAGGGCATGTAAATGTAAAAAAATTGAGTTTTTTTATGAATTCAAAGGAGGAAAAGGGGGGTTAAGGTCTAAAAGTAAGGAAAGGGAATGTTCRAGATGGAATCAATTCATATGAGGTGGAAATTGTTTCTATAACAGAGTGGGTATAGCTAAGGGAAGGTATATACCTTTATTTCTATTATTGATCTTGTTGGTACAACAAAGTATGGATCCTTTAATATATCGTGCTACATCTTCTTACATTCTAGGCCAGTACACATAGCKTTGTAAGTTATAAATTATCCTCCCAACACCAAAATGTCCTGCAACTTTGGAGTTGTAAGCCTCTTTAATAAGTTTCAATATTTCACCTTGGAACATAGAGCTTGTATAGCTTGTAGAGTAACCCATTATGGAGATGAGAGTCATCCTTACTACCACCTTATTCTACTTGAATTTGGCCCTATAATTGTTGAAACTCCCTCTTGAAGTCATCATCTTTAATGTATTCCTCTTTGTATGTATCATGGATAAAAGGATTTGTGTGCATAAGAGTTCCAAAATATGTAATATTGGATGTGGGTGGCCTTGAAAGCATATCTTCCAACTTATTACTTCTTCCCTTCTTATACTTAATCACTAGATGAAACTATTGCAAAAACCCCCATCCACTTGTAATGTCTGGTTTTTTGAAGCTTACTCTAGGCATGAAAATGCTGTAGTGGCTAGTGATTTGTGTGGATAGCGGTTTCCTTTCATATTAGATACTGCTTCCACTTCTTAACATCTTGAAAAAGGGCATAGATTTCCTTATCATAGGTAGGGTAGTTTAAGACTCCCCCATGAAAAAATTCAGAATGATAGCATAACAACTTATGTCCTTGCATAAAAATTTCTCCCATAGCATACCCACTTGCATTTCTCTCAACTTTGAAAGGTTTATGCAAGTTAGGAAATGTAAGAACTAGTGCTTCACTATTATGGAATGGAGTGGTTCAACTACCACTGAAAAGGATTCTATGAACTTTCATAGGTACTATGCTGCAAAAAAAATCTCCTAACTTCAGTGACATTAGTAGGAATTGACCATTTTATGATGGACTCCATATTTTTGGGATATATCTTGAGCTCCCCTCCACAAATATCATACCCCAAATACACCAATCACTACTAAAAAACTCACATTTATTGAGGTTATCCAGAAGCTGGTGCTTTTTCAAAGTCTCTAAGACCTGCATGATATGTGAGATGTGCTCCTTCCATATAGATCTATAAACAAATATATCATCCAAATACACTATAAAAAATGAATCTAAATATGGGTGCAATACATCATTCATCAAACTCATAAATGTAGTTGGTGCATTACATAAACCAAATGAAATAACCAACCATTGATACAAAACCTTCCTTGTCTTGAAGGAAATATTCTAGGTGTATTCCTCTTTGATACATACCTAGTGGTATCTCGATTTGAGATCTAACTTGGTGAATTACTTGGCATGTTGCAACTGGTCCAATAAATCATCGATCCTAGGAAGAGCGTACTAATTATTGAGTGTAATCTTGTTCAAATATCTATAGTCAATACACATCCACCATGTCCCATCCTTCTTGGGTACTATGATAATAGGTGACCCACAAGGTGAGGTTCTTGGCTTAATTAAGCCTTGCTCCAGTAGATGTTGCAATTTTTTCTTCACTTCATCTACTTCCAGAATGGACTATCTATATAGATGAATATTTGGTAGGAGTCAGAAAATAATTTTCTTTCCTTCTCCACTTCCCTCTTAGGTGGTATCCCTTTAGGCTCCTAGAACACTCCTCTATATACCTATAGAAACTCCTTCAAATGATGTTTTTTTTCTCTTTAGTGCATCCCTCTAGGGATGCCTTTTCTCTTACTAATTCATCCCCTGGTTAATTCTCTCCTAAGAAAAGAAAAACATACTTTACTTGAACTAATCAAATTTTTGTCTCGATTAACACTTACTAGTGATATATTAGATTTACCTTTATTTCCATTGATGATGAAAGTATTCCATTCCTTGATTAGGTGGTACTAGTTTTCTCTCCTCATGAAAATTGCATCCCTCATATACATTTAAGGGATTCCAAAAACTACTCCACCCATGTCAAGGGGTACTACATCTAACTCCACTTCATATATAAAATATGCACTTATAGTAAATTTGATCTTGAATTTTTTTGTGAATTTGATCTCTACATCCTTGTTTACCCACCCTAATGTATATGGGATGGGACAATCATGAACCTCTAACCTAAGATTGATAACCATATCATCTACTATGATATTGGCCTATGAAACAAAATCTAATATAGCCTTTACCTTGGTATTCTTGACTTGGATCTTTATGTGGAATATTTTTTTCATCTCCTTCTCTTCCTTGTGGTGAAGGCTACTCAAATTCACCTCCTTCTGTGATAAAGTACAAACAATATTCTCATCCACATATGAGTTTCTCTCTATCTTATTGCATGAATCCATGGCTAGAATATTATTCTTCTTTGCATCCTTCTTATGGTTCTTAGGGTTCAGATCTGAATGTAGTTTCCAACACTTTTCTTCAGTGAGACCATCAATATGACAATGGTTACAATGGTTTCTTGGATCCTTTTAATGATGTGTAGTGGTTTTCATATTCTCGTCTTTCTCTTTACACTTTTTTTCCCCTCCTTGGAAGTTCCTTGGTGCTCTTTCTATTTGGAACCACTTAATTGTCCTTTCTTGTGGTCTATATTTTCCATATAGTGTGCTAGAACATAGGCCTCATAAATTTTCATGGGCTTGAATAGCATCATTTTCTTTCACAAATGACTATGTAGAACCCCCAGAAAGTTGAGGAATACATTTTGGTTCTTGGGAGAGATACCTGACATGATAGCCATATTTTTGAATTCAGTGGTGTACTACTGCACACTCTAGCCTTTCCTTTGCTTAAAGTAATGCCAACATATCCATTGGTTCTCTACATACCCAATATGGTAGAATTGGGACTTAATAAGTGTTTTTAAATCCTCCCACTTAGTTACTAGCGGATCACCCTCCAGCCTAAGTGTCTCTATGTGGATTTCCCACCACGTCAACGCATTTCCCTCTAATTTCGATCAGGAAAATGAAATCTTTTGATCCTCATCTATATTGTGAACACTGAAATGTACCTCTAATTGTTGCAACCAATTATTCAAATTTGCTGCATCGATCTCACCTTGATATGGCTTGATATCCACCTTCTCTTTCTTTTTAAATAAATATTGTGAATGGGAAATCAAACTCGAACTTGGTTTTTCTTTCTTGGGATATTTTCTTGACTATGAAAGAAATAGAACAAACAATATCAGACAATAACTTTGGCAGAAAAGGCCTAAAGCCATATTCATGAAACTTTCCCTTTGTAAGGAGTGCAAAGTGACTATTGCAAGGTGTGCACATTTGTCGGTAAGAACTTAAGTCTTGCATGAGAATCTACTGCAAGGAGTGACAGAGTCTGTTTCGACTCATAAGATCATAAGAGATAGCGTACAATTTCCATTTGCAAGGAGTGAAAAGGGACTGCTGCAAGGCATGCACACTCGTCCGCAAGAAGTTAAGTTGTGTGTAATAATCTATTGCAAGGAGTGCACATATCCAAAATTCAGCTAAGTGTCGAAGTAACCCTCTAAGCAGTCAAAGGGTTCAAGAGAGATAGCAGGATAAACCTTCAAGAGAAACTAAGTTCTGAAGGTTTCACGAGTCATCGACTAAGATCTGTTCAAGAGGGAGTGAGATCATTCTGGATCATCATATTTGGGTAAAGTGCACGATATTTAAGTCTATGTGTGCACATAGGAGTGAGGATTCATCAAAGTCTGGAAGAGTCTAGGGACTGTCCATCATCCAGAGGAACAGGTGGCACAAGATCTACAACTTTGAAATTTTTAGACAAGGAGAGAGCAAAATCGTCGAAGAGCTGAAGTGAACCACAGTCGTCGATCTATGAGGKACACGTGTCAACAGATCATCATCTTCAGGTGAAAGAACTCTGGAAGAAAGTGAATACTGAGAGTTGAAATTCCCGAAGCCCAAAGAGAGAAGTGAACCACAGGCGTCAATCTGTGAGGGACACACATTGAAATATCGTCGTCTTTGGGTGAAAGYACTCTGGGAGAAAGTGAAGACTGAGAGTTGAAACTCCTGAAGCTTGAAGAGAGAAGTGAACCAAAACCATCGATCTGTGAGGGAAATGCATCAACAAATCATCGACTTCAGGTGGAAGTATTACGGAGGAAGAAAGAGTTGAGAGTTGAAAATACCGAAGCCCAAAAGGTGAAACCAATTGTAGCCGTCGATTTGAAAGGAGGGCACGCGTCAATAGATCATGGAGATCTGGTATTGCGGGCGAAAGGGGGAAAAGGGTCACTAACTGATAGTTGAACAAGGTGGAAAGAGGATAGACCTCAGTCATCAATCAGAGGCAATGCCCGAGATCACAATATCAAAGGTCATGCTTAATTGCGAGGACATAAAGAGCTCGGGTTTTAAAAATCTTGGAGCGGGCCGCAATTGAAACCATGGTATTGCCAAAAGGAAACGTGGCATCTGCTAGTGAAGTGTAGGGAGAAAATTGATGTGGTATCAAACCACTCTAGGCCACCCCACAATCGCGTGATTATGTGAGGACATAACCCAAGGTCACATACGGGAAAGGGATAATGGGAGAGGATCTAGTGTTTGAAACTCGATAGTTCAGTAGCGGGAAGGAAGAGGTAGTAGGTGTCATAGAACCTACACCAAAATACTGAAAGGGCCTGTGTTTAGTCACAAGTGATACCATTAAGGTTTCAGAGAGATGATTCGGCTCGGAGAATCGAAGATCCTTGACCGGGAGGTCGCGCATCCCCGAGGGAGAGAAGGGGGGTCTGCATCATGTGGTATACTAGGAATTTATGATTGTATATGAGTAAGAGGCTGACATTCACCCCCTCAATCATAAGTCCAAACAATAATACCAAAAATGCAACATAAATTGGTGTCATCTATGAGTCTTCATGCTAAAACTCCTAAGTTGAGCCTCAATGAATAACTACCTGAAAAATCGCCAAATATGGATGCTAATATCCAATATGTTTAGAGTGAACCAAGAGAAGTGAATCAACTACAAGTCTGACACATCCCTGGAAATGCCTAGAAACTCAATCAAATTCCAAGATGCAATGCAAAAGGATCCAACTGTCATATGCTAGGTCGAATGACCATCCAGGTGAAAAAAATGTTCACAACCTCTAAAAATCAGCATCCTAATCATGTATTATGTGTATGATTCATTTGCAAGTCACTAAAACACACTTTTTCCAAAGTTTTCCATCTACAAACTATAGTTTCCCATCTAGAAAAATTGATGCCCATCTGGCATATTTTGTTTTTTGTCGAAACGTTTGGTTTGACAAACATCTTCAATTCCATGATCAATTCCCCCCTTTGTTAGCTAAAATGAGAGACCATAAGTGTTTTCATGAACCATATTCACTGGATTTATGAACTCCCCCCCTTAAGGTGCATGAGAGTTTCACTTTCAGTAGAAAGATTTGTCTTTACGTGAAATTGAATTCTTTAGTAAGAATTAAATAATTGCTTGGTTCTAGTTGATGATACATGTCAAAAACATATTTTTTTATTAAATATTTTTAAAATAAGGAAGATGAAGTGAAAACACTCTCTGTTAGTAGACCCCGCCATGGCCGAAGGGGGAGCATCGGTTGAAGAGGAAACTTGTTGGATGGCTGCAACCAAGGAGGGAGTCTCCAACATGATATTTGGCGAGAGAGAACCAGTCGTTTGAGGCCGGATCAAAGTTGAGGAGAGACTACGGGCACAACTAGAACTGAACCCTAGTCATCGTCACTGCCTGGATCTAGAGTATGGGTGCCATTCACCTATGAGAAACCTCGAGGAGGAAAAGATGGTTGCAACGGTCATATCAACTCCAAATATTTGTCCACTAAAAGAGAAGCTATAGGATGATCGCTATGCTGTGGGGATTTGCTCATGAGATCCTCCGCCCTAGCTCTATTATAGGAATCAAGTTAAGAGGGACGATGTCAGACGCATGTTCCATCAAATATCAAGGATTCACTCTGGACATCACACCACGTATTGCTCCGAGATGATGGTAGGCTTTCCCCTTTTTGTAAATACCATCATCGGTTCTAATCTCTGCTTGCATGCTCAAGATTTAGACTTTTTTTTTGAGCTCAAAACCCAAATCCACCAGGCTATATGTATTCCACCTTTATTTCAACGATTAATCTTTGAAGGATGGAATATTCCAAGGCTGAAACTTCTGAAGAAAAGGAGATTTTTGGCTCTTCCTTCATTGTGAAGAATTCTGCAAATGTAATGTCCCCAACCACCCAATAGGTCGGGAAACTCCACAGAGGAAACATCTTTCTACTCTGATACCATTTTGTAATGTCACTAGCCACCCAACAGGTTGGGAAACACCAAAAAGGAAACATATTTCTACTCTTATACCATTTTGTAACTTTCTCGACCATCAACCTCTACTGGGGTAGTGCTACCTAATGATCGTATCTCTTAATTCTCTATGTTGATACCATATTGTAACATCTTCGACCAACCAAGTCGGTCATGCTAATTGAAACTATCGATGCTCTGATATACATACATACATACATACATACATACATACATACATACATACATACATACATACATACATACATACATACATACATACAT
>JASDQU010243208.1:74143-89432 GCA_032191745.1 Picea mariana | reverse complement strand
TAATTCATGCGGAAGCAACATTAATACATACATGCAATAAACACAGAAAATTCTGATAACATTATAACACATGTACAAGATACACATCATACAATTAACATAGAATTGGTACTTATCTTTTATGAGAAGACCACCGACTACGTGCAGACCTTTCACGAACCTCCCAGTTTTAGACCACACTGCTCCAAGATATCAACAATGAGTCACCCTCAAGCTGGGACTAAAATCCACCCAGGGAAAAGGAATCCTAGACTAGGCTAAGGCTATGAGAAACTACATAGTGAAACTGGAAGGATTCTCTCCAAGGAGCCTACTTATGCCCACTGCTCACAGACTCTCATTCCGCACATGCATGTCCCACCCTGGGAATATGCACCTTCATTGTTCCATAGTCCATCGGCTACTGCACTTCCCTTCCAGGGCTTCAACAACAGGTTGGATTAGGAATTCACAGAGCTACGTAGCGGCTGTTGGACTCCCTCTAGGAGAAATCACTTCCCCAACAAAATCTCTCACCTGGAGAGAGTTTCTCATAGGCCTGAAAACCTTCTTCTTCAACCATGGGCTTGACAACCTGCCTATTCAATCCACAACAACCCAAAATCAGGTAAGGCAAGGGGAAGACTCAACAAATTACAGAGGTTCACAATGGCGGAAATGACTCTGGCTATGTGCTTGTTCAGTGCATGCATGAACTACACAAGGGATGGCCATAATCCTCAGGATGAACTCGTGGGGAAAACTAAAATGGCCAGCTTCATCAAACTATTGAGAGTGAGCCAGAAAAATGGTGAGAATGGTCAGTATGCAGGATCATGAGAGAGTAAGAATGGTGAGAGAGAACTCCTCAGGAAGGTGGCCAGAATGGTTCTTCAACCCCCCAACAATGGTGTAAATTCCCACATAAATTTGCATGCGTCCTAGGTGACACTTGGCTCTCCAAGAGCACGTTCCTCTTCACTTGGATTTTGTTTCTCTCCCCAAAGGAACTTAGGATAACTGGTTTTATTTCACAAATTTAGTATTTTTTCAGGAATATATTATAATATTCCCTTGAGTTAAGCCCTCAATCTTGTCCCCTCTTTCCTAGCCTCTCAGCCCCATCCCTTTCCCTACCCAGTGGAGCTTAGTCCCCCATAACTCTTTCTTTGTGGTCGGTCTACATAAAATGATGCATTTTATTAATAATATGTATAATTATATATACAAAATTAGGCCCATTGGCCTTAGCATCTAGGCTCTCCGGCCTAATAAACACATAATCCTACCAGCTTATAATTACTTGGTGCACCCCCCAGATGGGGTGCCGTGCAGAACACTTGGCGTATAGCGGAGGCAGGGATCGGCCAAAGGGGCATGGAGCCATGTGATGGGCTCCTGCCACTGCCCGCCACCCCACTCTTGCATTAAATTGCTCTTACAATGTCGTAGCAGCTCATTTATGCAGCTTCCCTCTCCCTTTACACTTCATTTCATGGCTTGGTTGATGGTGTATGCCCCTCGTCTCTGCTCACGCTCTGAATGGCTCCCCCCTCTGTTGCCTTGGCCTGATCTTTCCCGAATATTCATGCTTTCTGCAGTCCCTACTCGTCTCCAGGCACTCTACCTCTACCTGTTGCACCTGGTCACTTTTGGAAGTCACGAGAAGAACCTCATGCCGCACCCAAGGGGGAGGCGGTGGAGAGGCTCTCCATGGAAACCTCGCCGGCCTTCTGTCTTGCCCCCTGACTCACCCTCCATCTGTTCCTTTCCTTCCCTCTAGCCTGAGCCTTTTCTTCCTCCCTCTCTCGCTCCACCCGTTTCACAGTTTGATTTTCTAGCTATCATCCCCAGGCTGTCGTGTTCCTCCTCGCGTCCCCTTCTTTCCCCTCCAACGGTTGAGCCTCCCCCAATACCAGTTCTTGAGTCATTAAGAAAAACTGGGGGAGAGCCACCTCCTCCTCGCAAGCCATGGAACTCCAAGAACCAGTCCTCTGACTCTTTTTTCGGCACGCAGCTAAGAGAAAGCCTCGCCATCCTCTTTGGTTTGGTATTTGAACTCCGTCAGGGGGTGGAGGACCTTCAATTCCATCTTCAAGCCACAGATGGAAAGGTCATGGTCCTTCTTCAGCTCCTTTCCTCCCTTCAAGAGGCTTTCCCCTTGGACTCGGTAGGGGAGGCTATAGTAGAGGAACCTTGCACAACTACTAGTGAAGGAAACCCCCAAGTGCAACGATCCGCAGGGAATGGGTTGGAGCAAGCCAAGCACGAAGACATGGGCATGGAGGTGGACACAGAACGATGACTGTTGCAGGATGCTTCGACAGGTGCTGACAAATCTGAGACCAATGTGGAAGTGGGAATGTAATGGGAAAACCAAGTGACGTATGTCAAGGAGGAACCATGGTCCGAGGCCATCCACGCCACCTAGCCAGGTTATTCGCCAAATGTCTAGGTCCATAGTGGTACTTTAAGTTTTATTAGCTTCTCTTCTTTTTAGCTGGTGGCTAGTCAGTTTGAGACTATTTTTCTTAGAATATTACACCACTTATGCTTGACTCCCCTGTTGGATAGACTAGTTTCCTCTCTGTTGGGGAAGTCCAGTAATTACAGTATGGCTATCTTTGTATTTTGAACCTCTACTTTGGTTTTGGAAGGCCTTTTATATATAGTACTACTAACTTACAAAATAATTACTTGGTGCACCATCCTAAAAACATCATTACATTTCACAAGGGCTCGGTCTTGGGGTATTACAATCCCCTCCCCTTAGTTTTGAACTTTTCTCAGTGCAACTCATTTACATGACATCAACAAGATTTTCAAAATCTTCAAAAAGATGTGGGTATTTTGCTCGCATAGCATCTTCATGCTCCTATGTTGCGTCCTTAGGACTGTACCGGTTCCATTGGACCTTTACAAGCCCTATGGCTCAATTTCAGAGTTGTTTTATTTTCCAGTCCAGAATGCATACCAAATGCACTTGAAAAGTGCTTTCTTGCTCCACCTGAATCACATTCCAATCAATAACATGATTAGCATCAAGTATATATTTATTAAGAAATGACACATGAAATACATTATGTATAGACATAGATGCAGGAAATGTAAGCATATAAGATACTGGACCAATCCTTTCTAGTATTTCAAATGACCCAGAATATCTGGCTACCAACTTGGAACAGTTTCCCAACATTAGGGTACTTTTGTTGGATTTCACCTTCAAGAAAACATGACCATCCACTTAAAATTCCCTATGACTTATGTTCTTGTCATCATATATTTTCTACCTGTCCTTGGAAGCCTTCAAATTTTGTTTAATCTTCAACATTTTCTCTTCAATTTACTTGAGCAACTCTAGCCCAATTATTTCTCTATTAGATGGGTTGTCGCAACTTACTGGGGTGTTGCACTTTCTGTCATAAAGTGCTTCAAATGGGCTCATCTTCAGTGATGCTTGATACCCATTGTTATAGGAAAATTCTACCAAGTGTAGATAATATTCCCATTTAGATGGTTTGTCCATCACATACATTCTTAACATATATTATATCACTTGATTTACTCTTTATGTTTGTCCATCAGACTCAGGATGATAAGTTGTGTTGAAGTTCAGGTTCGTTCCGAACCCTTTGAATAATCCCTTCCAAAACTTTGAAGTAAACTTTGGGTCTCTGTCAAACACAATTGTCTTGGGAATGCCATGCAAGAGTGCTACTTCTCTTATATAAATATCAGCAACATTAGTTTCCTTGTGAGTATTCTTCATAGGATTGAAATGGGAAGCTTTAGTAAGCTTGTCCACCACCACCATGATTGCATCATGTTGCTTTCTTGTTCTGGGAAATCTTGTGATGAAATCCATTGTCACCACTTCCCACTTCCACTGAGGAATGGGTAATGGTTGCAACAACCCAGTTGGGTGTCTATGCTCAGCGTTGACCCTTTGACACTCCAAGCATTTAGCTATGTATTCAAAAATCTCCCTCTTCATGCATGACCAATAATATTGGCTCTTGACTGCTGAAACTATTTTCTGATATCTCGGGTGTCTTGCATAAGGTACATTGTGCCTTTCTTTTAAAATCGCACTCCTCAATTCAAGAGAATTGAGTACACAAGCTTTGTTTCTGTACAAGAGAATTTCGTCAATTTCCAATTCATAATCCTCCACTTTCTGTTGTATTTTATCTTGTTGTGATTTTGTTACTAATTCCATGTACTGCAAATCAACTTTTGCAGCCTCAGAAATTTTGCCTTTAAGATCTGTCTGATACATGCTAATGCCTATAGAATTGTTAATAACCAAATATCAATATAGCATAGAAAAACCTCAGAAAAAGTACTCAATGCCTTGAAAAAGAGATAATTTTAGATAATAAGCCTCTTCGAGGGGGCAACCTCCTTTTACCCCACTATTGAAGGAAAATCTCCCTGTGGATAGGTAGATCTCCTCTTGAGAGATAGACTCTGAACTCTTAAGACAGAAGATACTTATCATGGTCACTGACTTCCTTTTAGATCTAGATAAGCTAATGTTTGAGGAGGAAGGAGAAAAGAAGTACCTTTTACCAGTGTTTGTCCCTGTACGGTCCAAGTTGAGCTCCAATCTTTCACTCCTCGATAAGCCATGTAGACAAACAAAAGTACAACCACTTCCTACTCTACTAATATTAGCTCGAAATAGACCTATCTATTAGAGACAAGTTCATGTGAGATTAAGCACAAACTAGAAAGAAATAGGCCAAGCATATTATATTGATGAGAACAACAATGAAGGAAACTTACAACTGTAGATGCAAGTGTAGCAGCTTCATCAAGTCCTCCTTGTATAACCCTTGCTCAAAAGGCCCACGATCGGAATGACAATAACTTCATTGATTATTCTCCTCTACTTCATTATGTGTTTCCTATGAGATCATAGGTTTCATGCCTCCAATCCTTCCCCTTTTCACCATAAGAAAGCCTACTTATATAGGCTTGGAGAGGCCCAACCACTTGAGATATCTTTGGGGTAAGTTGAGGATTTTCCTCCTTCAGTTAGGGATCTTCCCTAAGATCATGGATTGACTAAGGATTCAAATCCAACTGCCTTCAAAGATTGAAGGGATATTTCCCTTATTCTTCTCAACAAACCAACTATTGCCCAGAATAGGTAGCGCTCCTCCAAAAGGGTAGTTAGAGCATTATAACGCTCCCTAGTAATGTATAGGGGGGTGCCAGCACTCCTAACAGAAGTAATGCTCCTCCAAAATGGTAGACAGAGTGTTATCATGCTCCCAGATAGTCTATAGGGGGGCTCCAACACTCCTGAGAGAGGTATAGGGGAGCGTTCTCCTCTAAAAACTCAATTTTAGTGGTTCTTTCAAATGGTAAGAGGTTCATAAACCCATTTAACCATTCCTCTTCTTCCAAATCAAATGTTTGAGGTGTTTCAAGTGTCTTTCTGATGTTAGTATAGGTATGACATAAGCATTATGGCAGTATGATTTTCCTGACACTTGCGACACTTGTGAGCAAAATGCGACACTTGCGACACTTGTAATGACGACACTTGTGACACTATCGAAGTCAGTAATTTTGATTGATTGCCCCCCAAAGTATGAAGTTAGAAGATGAGAACTGATAACTGAAATGATTTGTAGACTTTCAGGCAAGGGTATAGACGCGGAGAACCTGACATAAACTGCACACAAACATCCAACAAATATTATGACATGTTTCAAACCCAAGGCAGGCATACCTATGCTTGGGTGTAGGGATTCTTTTAGCGGATAAATTTTGCTCATGGGCTAATTTTCCATGGTTTTCCAAAAATGAGATTCGTTATTTTAAAAATGATTCACCCAAATTCTCTAGGATAAAATTCTTTTACCTTAAAAATCGCCAAAATTTTATAAAAATTATATTAGATACTTAGAAATTTGAATATTTAAAAAAAAATATCGTAAAACATTTATAGTTGACATATGAAGGATTAGTAATATTCGCCAAGGTTTCTACATTTAAAAATAATTTTCCATCCTTAAAATCATCCCTGCTTGGGTGATAAAGACTTGCAAGATATGGCCGCCATAAAATACATTGCGGATCCATAATTGTATTGATAAAAGGTATAGCCATCAAGGATACAGTGTGGATCTATACTCCTATGACCTGAACTAATCGTAGCCACGAAGAATACAAAGTAGATCTACGAGATGACAAGACATAGCCATGACCAATACAAAGTGGATCTATGTGACAGTATATGTGTCATTGTTCAAGAGAAACTCCTTCGCAACCTAGGCATAGTACATATCAGAGTGATCACTCAACCCAGGGTCTTCTTACTGATCCCGATGTAGTACGAATCTAACCATGTGAATAGATGTCCCGATGTCGAACATGGAAAAAAACACTTGATTACCGGTCAATGATGTAAACCGTTAACAAGTGTGAAGGAAATCATCATTAATGTCAATGATTCCCAAGGTACTCTAGTACATTCCAACGAATGTGAATGGATGAGCTGAAGTCGAACATCCATGGAATCATTCGATCAGAGGTCAATAATGTAAACCCACTGTCGAACATGAGGAGGCCTGCCATTGAGGCATGAGGTCCCAAAGTACTAATTGGTTTCTAAGTCTAGTTCCTGGATAATGTGTTGAAGTCGACAGGAATAGACTCGTCGAAGGAGGGCCTTGATGTATCCCCCATCAACGACACGAAACAGACACAAAGATGTAATTGGAATATCAAATGAAAATGGACTGACATGGGTATTGAGACAAGATATTTTTGATGGTTGACTCTCGAGGCAGATACTTCCCTTGAACACTGAGGCACAACAAAAAAAACATGACATGGACCAAAACACGATGATGCAATGGATACTGTGACTTTCGTTGGGTGACCCAAAGGAGTAAGAAAAACTTAGAGGATTGGTTCAGTGAAGAGGTTCAATAGATTAATATGTGTGCAAAGACAAAGTGCCATGTTCAAGGGCAACTCTAAGAGTTACTTGGTAATGTTCTCAAAAACTGCTTGGCTTGCTTCCTTCAATTTTTCCCCCGTCCAGATGGATGAGTACCTCTTTTTTATTTAACGAGCTCGAGGAGAATAACACATACTCGATATAACTCACCTTCAGTAAGTTCCTCTTCCTTTGTTTAACGAACTGGAAGAAGTAAGGGTTTGGTCCTGTATGGGCCTGTCAATGTTTGTTTAATGAGTCCAAAGATAGAAAACTCGAAGATTTTTCATGATTATAGAGTCTGGAAAAACACTTAAAAGAGAACTCTCTCAGTTCCTTTTTCGTATCGTAGTCTGATGAGACCGAAAAAGAGATAAACTATTGCTCAACAGACGTTTTCTTCAAATGCTTTAACGAGTGTGAAGAGAACAAGGTTGCTTGGTAATATTTTCATGTTTAGAGAGTCTGAAAAGAACTTAAAGATGACTCCAATGTTGTCCTTTTTTGTAATGTTAGTCTCGCAAGACCGAAAAAGAGATAAATTATCACTCGAAAGACGCCCTTTCAAACCTTTTAATGAGTGGGAAAGGAAGCAAGATCACTCGACAATCTTTTCATGTTTAGAGAGTCTGAAATGATCTTAAAGACGACTCCAGGGGGGTCCTTTTTCATGTATCCATACCGGTCCTAAAAAGAGATAAAAGTCTACCTGGATGCATTCTCATGTATTTACAAGCACGAGAAAGAACAAAGACTAAGCTTGGTATGGCCCCAACTTGAAAAGCTAGTGGCTTAACTCTAGAATGAGCATCAAAGGTTGGAGACATGCCCACCAAGCTTCAATTCATTCATCGACTTTGAGGTTGTCACCAATTTCTCTAATAGATGAGAAAAAGGAGAAGGGTGGATGAAAAGAAGGTTTAAGAGAGGTGACTGTTTCATTTTTTAATGAGCTTTACACAAGAAAAGAACTATACTCAGGGCCTCTGTTTCATTTTTTAATGAGCTTGCCACATAGAAGAGAAACTATGCTCGTGACTGCTTCTTGATCATGGCTTCCAAGAGGATAATGCTCGGGAAGGATACCATGTCAAGGGACAAAACTCGGTCATGGCTTCCAAGAGATCTTCGATGGATGGAAGATAATCACTCTGGAAGGAACACATGTTGAGGGTCGCGACAGGGGTAAGGAGATCAAGCTCCAATAATCCTACCGAAGAAATCACCATGTCCACTACCGGATCCAAATCATCGGAAGTTGAAATCATGGGAGATGATGAAAAATCAACACCAAGAGGGGAGATAGAGTGTATATCTTCCTGAATTTCTTCATGAGGAGGAAGAAAAGAGGATCGGTGATGGTTATAATCCCAAGGTAACTTGTCAATGTGAAGCATTTTGGGAATAGATTCATCATAAGGAAAAGTTGGGGAAATGTAGTCGATCGCAGATGACAAGGAAATAAACTGTGATTGCATCGAGGAAACGTCAGGCGCTAATAGATGCTGGTCATCCGACGAGGGAGAAGTGGATTGGATAGAAATGTATGATGTTTTGGCTGGACTAAGTGGCACGGTGTCACCTAGTGCATCGAATTCCAATGGACAAGGTACAATCTGAGGGTTAGATGATTCCAAAGATGGATAAGCCGCGGTTGAAATCATATCGACGGTGGCAATGTGATGTGTAGTCGGTGGAAGTGGTGTAGGGAAGGTACCCATGAGGCTAGAATCTTTCAGTAAGCCAACACCAATGCTTTCATACGTGATCTTATGGTCTCCCAAGAAAGGAATATTGTTGGTAGTGGGAACGCAAGCATCGGTCGTGCAAAAATCCAATTGATCAACAGTGACAATTTTTCCCTGATGAGGAAATTGTACACATCGAAAGACCGACGAGGCAACAACAGTCATAGCATAAAAGTAACTTCTTCCAAGTAATAAGTTGTAATCAAGGGGAGCATCGACCACCTCGACATCAATAGTAATAGTTTTGCCACCCAATTGGATGGGTAGGGACTGTAAAATCCCATGGGGATAAAAACCTCACCCATCGAAGGTGCATAACATCGTTGGGGATTTGTTAAGTGTGGGTGATTTCAAACCTTTCCAAAATGCTAAAGACATGACACAAGTTGAGGCTCCCTCATCCAAAATAGTTCGATGGATTTGTTGATTGTGAACAACAACATCAACTTGGGAAGCAAGTTGGTGGGAGAGTCTAGACGTATAGTTGTCCAAGTTAAACATGATCTAGTTGGATGACTAAGGATCAACAGTGCAAAGAGAAGCCAAGAGCATTCTACGTTGACTGGGGCAGTGTTGTAGAACTTCTAACGCACACATAGCACACGGTGCTTGAGCCAAATATTCAACAATGTTGTAGTTCTAGGTGGCACGTGAACTAGGATTAAAGGTATCTTTACGTATAGTGCTCTTAGGAGGGTGTAAGATAGATCTGAAATAGGTTTCTCAATCTGAGGTGGTCCAGACAGAGGATTAACCAATGGAAGACTAATGGAGGACGATGATGGATCCAGTAAAGTACCGGTACCATTAGTGTCTTTTCCTTTGTCAGGGTTACCTGGTGTGTCGTATGTCATAGTGAGAGTGGTTAGATTAATCCTATTAAACATGTAAATATGGGCACTTGTCGAGGCCTCATCATGGGATTGGCTAGAACTGCCCCCTGGAGTGGGGGTTTGAGCAACCAAGGATTGCTGCTGTGGAAAAGGCTGAGTAAGCACAATGGGTTGTGAATTTCCTTTAAAAATATTGGCCACTTCATCATGATGTGGAAAATCTTGGGTGTAGTGATCATCACCACAAATGAGACATGGGAATTTTGATTTTCGTTGTGGTTGTTTTCCAGCAGCAGGGGTTTGAGTTTGATTTTTTGGTTGTTCATTGTTATTGTTTTTCTTCAGTTTATTTATCATCTTCTTCTTACCTCCGAATTGTTGTGAAGGGGCTGATTGGACTGTATTCACCTCAGAGACCTGAGTTTGAGGGGAGGTAGAAGAGGGTGTATTCAAACTGGGAGAAGACGTCGAAGCAGACCGCTGGGTTGTTCTAGTCGACTGGGAAGTAGATTGGGTTTTGACGGAGCCAATAACTCCATCCGTGTGCGAGGTAGACGATGGTTTGGATGGATCAGTAGTGGCATGGGTAGCATTTGGTATCAATTCGTACAGAGTACGAAATTGTGAATAAACCAAATCTAAGTACTAATCTCGAGCAATAGCTTCTTCCTCAGTGACTACACCACCCATGGCAACATCACGAGCAATCGGGGGTAACAGTGATTTAGTGAACCATTCCACTAATAATTGGTCAAGAATGATCGCTTTGATCAACCTTCGTCGTCGTCTACATTCATGAATATGATCAGAGATATGCACAGAGTTCGTTTGATGAAGGGAGGTCAATAGTTCGGTACCCATCTCGTATCGAATGGGTAGTTGGAAGTGTGTGAGGAAATACATGGCAAGGGAGTTGAAATATTGAAAAGAAGCATGTGGTAGTTCAATATACCACTTTGCTGCAGAACCCGTAAGTGTTCGTTGGAAAAGACGCAAACGTATAGAATCATCCATGAGGGAGTTCAATGAACACCACAAATGGAAAGTCATCACATGGTTGTTTGGGTCTTCTTTGAACTTTCTGTCAAATTTTGGAATATCAGAAGGAAGTTTAGCTGGAATAGTTGGCCAAACCAGAGAATGAAAAATAGGATCATTCATTAACCAAGACAAGTCTGGGAGATCTAGAGTTGCAAGGAAAGGTAATTGTCGGTTAACCTATGAGTGATAATGGTGTGGCATAGGAACACCAGTAGGACCATATACTGTGTTAGTGGATAATTGTAACTAGTGGGTCCTCCTGCATAAGGTTGATGTTGACCAGGGTACACAGGATTTGAGGGGGTTCGAGAAACATGTGCGAGCGAAGGATAAATGGATGGGTTTTGAGGATTATGAGCCGGATTTGGTGTTTTCCTATAAGGGGGGTAAACATTTTTTCCATAAGGAGGATATAGATGAGTCCCTTGAGAAGGAAGAGGTTGTTGTGGAGCTTGAGGATTGTGTCCTCCCGATAACTGTGGGTTTCCTGGAAAAAGAATATTCCATGGATTGGGCATTGTAGACACATTTTGTCCATGTTGTTGATGGTGGGCTCCAGTTTGAGGCTGCCCCCTAGCATGAGGTTGTCCTCTGGCAGGAGGGTTCCCCCAAAAAGGAGGTTTCCCTCTGAAAGGAGGTTGGCCCCCAAATGGAGGTTGTCCTCCGAGAGGGGGTTTCCCCCCAGCATGAAGTGGAGTTCCTGGAATTTGGGAACCAAATGTAAATGACTAATTGGTGCTTCTTAATGGATTAAATCCACCAAGATTGGTCCCTCTGGGTTGTTGTATAGGTATAAAACTTCCAGGCATAACTTGGGTAGTGATGACAATGGAATAATTTAATGCTTTGTACCCAAAAGGAAGTGATGATGAAGGTCTAGGTGTTAGTGGTGTGCCAATTCTAGCTTGGCTAACCACCACATTACCGATGGGAATAGTTGGAATGTGAGGGACCATTGTAGAATGGGCCATCTGGAGAGAAAAAGTGGAACTTGGGCTAATGGATGACATGTTCGGATCAACGGACGGTGTAGTTGAAAAAATAGTAGTACTGGTAAAATGATCTAAGGGTATGGTGTAGGTAATAGGCATATTGGCACCTATTCATGTTCCATAAAGATCACGTACCGTGCGTGGTGGGCTTCGAACAACGTCCGCAGTCCAAAAGGGGTCTTCGACTAGAGGGTTTGAATGAGACCTAGTCGAAACATCATAAGGATTAACAACAACAAGTTTGTCGGCTGAATTCAGTTGGAGAAAACACCTCTCATATCCCCTAGGAATGCGAAAAGCCTCCAGAGACTCTGAAACAATTCAAAAATTCTCTAAAGAGGTGGGAACTTCCTCCTAGGAGGTTATAATGTCGTGAACCTCACTCTGTTGAGTAGATCCCTCCATAGAATGATGGGGTAAAGGGGTAGTATCTTCCATATTTTCTGGAGCAAGTCCCTGTGCCCGACGCGAATGGCATGGAGGGTCGATGTTGGCGAAAAAAAAATCGATGAAAAAAATCTATGGCCAGCTACTGAAAAGAAATAGCATACGCTAATAGAATCTAGGAATCAAAACCAAGCAAACAAAACCTTCTCTTGATGACCGTGCTAGTTGGTGATGAAATCCAACATCGCGTGATCAAGTCAAGAAGGGGCTAGGATATGGTGGAACAGTTACAATGGAGACCTACTTAATGGACTTTCACCTTGGTGCAAGCTTCCACACAGTAATTGTGGATTTACCCTCCAGGGAGCCCAAGTGAGTTTGACCAATGTCTACTCCAGGTACAGTGAGACTTCCCTTCACTGTCACCTTGTGTAAGACCCTAAAGATTGTGGCTACTAAGGTCATCAACTCACAGTCAGCCCCTGGGCGGGTACATTCGATAGTCCAGTCCAAATGTAAGGGCAGGGTATCTAGCCCAAAATCAACTTGAAAGGCTTCCACTCAACATTGTGGGTATACCTTCCAGCGACCCCCATAATACGATCCGACTACTACAATTAGTGAAACCACGGAGGGATAATCTCCGTAGCTTTCCTGAGTGTGACCTCGTGCGTAACCCCTGTGTGAGAGGGGGATCCCAAAAAACCTATACGACAATTGGATTTGACTCTCCCTAGCTCAGAATGCTAATGTTTGTTTTGGAAACTTTGGAGAGTTATGCTCACAGCCTAATCCAAAGTGTTAATCCTAGTCTAATGTTGGTGGAAGATCCTAAAAATAAAAAATGTTCTAGATCATTTTTAATTAGCATTCATTTTACATATGTTCTTTACTCAAAAAGGGGTGTATGAAAGTGAAACGGATGGAATGATGACTCAATTCCCAAAAAATGCATAAAAGATGATAAGCAGTCATTTCTTTTCAATGAATGTCTATTTAAGGGAGAGAGAGAGAGTTGTTTTCACTATCAAACACTAATGAGGAATGTCCTCAAACAATTTTTCCTCAATCAAATCCAATGTAATGCTAAAAATTTTCAGAAATGCCTTCTAATATGCAAATCAATCACTAAGATGTATCTTTATTGTTTGTATGCAGATAATGATTAATTCAATACGAAACTTCTCTTGCCAATTAAACTTTTAGAACAAGGGGGCTCGGACAAGCATAAGCAGGTTTCACACAAACAACACACCCTCTTTCTATGATTGAAAACAAGAAGAAAAAAAGAAAACAAAAGATAACAAAGAAAATAAAAAATTTCACACAAAATAAAGATGTTTAAGAACAATGACCTCAAAAAACCAAGTGAGATGATTCACAGATTTCTAATGCCCTTCACCAGAGTTCCCACTCAGTCGAGTAGGTGAGAAGAAAGCAGTGGATTGATTCCAAGTTCTCAACAGCAGAAAAAACTCAAAATAAGGAAGAAGGCCACAAAATCTGAATATCAAAGTGCTTATTTCTTAGAAGGAAGGATGTCAAAGTTCAATAGGAAGAAGCATTGAATCACAAAGAATCTCAGCAAGTGAAAAAACAGGGTCTGGACCCCAACAAAGACAATTTTCGAAGGTATTTTTGCAAAGGAGAGGTTGGCACTCTAGTGTAAGGGATACTAGAGCATTATAAATCTCTTTCTAAGACCTTTAGGGAGTGCCGATGCTGGGCTAACATAGGCACAGGGGCACCAGGCTTAAAAAACTCAGAAAATTGACCAAAAAAACCAAAAATCCAATCAATTTTTTATCAATCAAGATGCATGTGATGAACTAAGGATTTAATCAGCAAGTGCAATCAGACATATAGTGTGAACAAGGCCTAAAATAACAAAGGGCAAGACAAGGTCTATGAGGAAAACCAAAACTGAAAGTTTCGATTCGTCCCCAGTGGAGTCGCCAATTTCTGTTGAAGGAAAATCTCCCTGCGGACAGGTAGATCTCCTCTTGAGAGCTAGAATCTTAACTCTTAAGATAGAAGATTCTTATCATGGTCACTGGCTTCCTTTTAGATCTATATAAACTAATGTGTAAGGAGGAAGGAGAAAAGAAGTACCTTTTATCGGTGTTTGTCCCTGCACGGTCCGAGTTGAGCTCCAATCTTTCACTCCTCGATAAGCCCTGTAGACAAACAAAAGTACAACCACTTCCTACTTTACTGATATTAGCTCGAAATAGACCTATCTATTAGAGACAAGTTCATGTGAGATTAAGCACAAACTAGAAAGAAACAAGACAAGCATATTATATTGATGAGAACAACAACGACAGAAACTTACAACCGTAGATGTGAGTGTAGTAGCTTCATCAAGTCCTCCTTGTCTAACCCTTGCTCAAAAGACCCACGATCAGAATGACAATAACTTCACTGATTATTCTCCTCCACTTCACTGTGTGTTTCCTATGAGATCATAGGTTTCATGCCTCCAATCCTTTCCCTTTTCACCATAAGAAAGCCTGCTTATATAGGCTTGGAGAGGCCCAACCACTTGAGATATATTTGGGGTAAGTTGAGGATTTTCCTCCTTCAGTTAGGGATCTTCCCTAAGATCATGGCTTTACTAAGGATTTGAATCCAACTTCCTTCAAAGATTGAAGGGATATTTCCCTTATTCTTCTCAACAAACCAACTGTTGCCCAGAATAGGTAGCGCTCCTCCAAAAGGGCTGTCAAAGCGTTATAACGCTCCCTAGTAATGTATAGGGGGCACCAGCACTCCTAACAATAGCAACGATCCTCCAAAATGGCAGACATAGTGTTATAACACTCCCATATAGTCTATAGGGGGGCACCAACACTTCTGAGAGAGGTATAGGGGAGCGTTCTCCTCTAAAAATTCAATTTTAGTGGTTCTTTCAAATGGCAAGAGGTTCATAAACCTAGTTAACCATTCCTCTTCTTCCAAATCAAATGTTTGAGGTGTTTCAAGTGTCTTTATAATGTCGTTATAGGTAATACATAAGCATTATGGTAATATGTTTTTCCTAACACTTGCGACACTTGCGAGCAAAATGTGACAGTTGCGACACTTGTAATGATGACACTTGCGACACTATCGAAGTGAGTAATTTTGATGTGTAACACCCACTTAAATGTTCAAGTACAAGATGATTCAAAATGAAAATGTCTCCTTGGTATATATAGGAGACTAGGAGGTATAATTACAACTAATGGCCTAAAGCCGACATAAATAAAATAACATTACTAATATAATATGCCCCAATTAAGGGGTGATGAGCCAATATTAGGGCTTAGCATGCCCCTCCCCTTGAGACAAGTGTTGTCCACAACACTT
>JASDQU010243208.1:53757-73378 GCA_032191745.1 Picea mariana | reverse complement strand
ATCAACAGAGACAAGGAAAGCGTTTACAAGTAAGTATATCATTCTTCCTCTTTTGTCCATTCAACACTCTAAAACTAGGGAAAGAGTAGTATTCTGTCACGGTTTGTTCCAGATCCGGGTGGATCTGTGGAGATTGGTCTGTGTCCGCACTCACGAATTTATCCTTGAACAGGCGGCTCCATGAAATGTGGAGGGCGTTGTGAAAATGTGTGTCTCCAAATTGGTGACTACCACCTAAAATATCATATGTTTGCTATCGACATGGGCGGTTATGACATTGTGTTGGGTGCAGACTGGCTAAGGAATTTGGGTGCCATTCTCATGGATTTCAAGGAATTAACCATGCAATTTGACCAGGAGGGTCAAAAATATAAGTTCAAAGGCATCACTGTCAGTTCACCGGAGATCATTAGTTCCCATCGCATGGAAAAGCTGCCTAAAAAAGGTGATTCTGGCATTATTTCCCAACTCCACGCCATACAAGCAACTGAGACACCCTCTATGCTGCAAGACCTCCAATCCATCCTCTCTAAACATCAAATGGTCTTTTCCACTCCCCAAGGACTCCCGCCTTCCCATGGTGTTCATGATCATTGTTAAGAACCAAATATCAATATAGCATAGAAAAACCTCAGAATAAGTACTCAACGCCTTGAAAAAGAGATAATTTCAGATAATAAACCTCTTCGAGGGGGAAACCTCCTTTTACCCCACATAAATGTTCAAGTACAAGATGATTCAAAATGAAAATGTCTCCTTGGTATATATAGGAGACTAGGAGGTATAATTACAACTAATGGAATAAAGCCGATATAAATAAAATAACATTACTAATGTAATATGCCTCAATTAATGGGTAATGAGCCAATATTAGGGCTTAACATGCCCCTCCCCTTGAGACAAGTGTTTTCTGCAATGCTTGTGTAACTCTAGATGCTTCTGTATAAAAGAATCATCTTCCCAAGTGGAATCTTCAGTCGATAGTTTCCTCCATTTAATGAGATACTCTAAAATGGATCTATTCCTCAGCTGATGAATTCTTGTGTCAGTGATGGCTTCAGCCTCCAATAAGATTTTTCCTTCCTTGTCAAGTTCTGGCAATATAGTTTGAACTAAGATCTTGTCACCTATAACCTTCTTTAAGCATGAAACATGGAAAACTAGGTGTACTAGTGAAGATGCAGGCAACTCCAATTTGTATGCCATAGTACCAATCGTTTGCAACACCTTATAAGGGCCATAGTACTTTGGTGATAATTTATTATCCTTCTTGGCTTGCTTGAGGGGCATCTGTTTGTATGGTTGTAGTCTTAAAAACAACTGATCCCTTACTTCAAAACTTCTTTCACTACGATGTTGATCTGCTTGTTGTTTCATGCGATTTTGTGCCATGGTCAGGTTGTCCTTTAAGATTTAGAGAACTTGTTGTTGATGCTCGATGTGATATTCCACTGCTTGAACCTTAGATTTTTCTTTTAGATAAGAAGTGATGGAAGGAGGGTGGTATCCATAGAGTGCCATAAATGGTGTCATTTTTGTTGCAGTATGAAAGGAAGTGTTATACCACCATTTTTCCAATGGTAACCATTTGAACCATTGTGTTTGTTTATCAGAGACAAAGCAACAAAGGTAGCCTTCCAGACATTTGTTCACGATCTCGGTTTGTCCATCAGATTGAGGATGATAGGATGAGCTATGAGCCAATTGAGTACCCAAACAAGAAAATAATTCTGTCCAAAAATGTCTAGTGAAGATGGGATCTCCATCACTTACAATAATCTTTGGGCTGCCATGTAGTTTTTGAACTGTCTCCATGAATGTGGTGGCAACTGTACTAGCTTTTAATGGATGAGAGAGTGCACAAAAGTGTGCATACTTGGTCATTCTATCAAAAATCACCATGATGACACTTTTCCCTTCAGACTTCGGTAACCCTGTGATGAAATCCATGGAAACCTCCTCCCAACGCTGACTTGGAATGGCTAATGCTTGTAAAAGACCTGGGGTCTTAATTGTTTCCACCTTATTTTGTTGGCAAACCAAACATTCTGCCACAAACCTTTGAACATCAGTTTTAAGGCCATCCCAAAAAAATCCTTCTTGACCCTATGGTAGGTTTTAAAAAATCCTGAGTGCCCTCCTACTAGAGAGGTGTGCAATTCCAATAGTACCTTTTGTTTGAGTTGGGAGTTCTTACATAAATATAAGTGATATTTGTACCATAGTGAATCATTTTTNAAATAATTCTGTCCAAAAATGTCTAGTGAAGATGGGATCTCCATCACTTACTATAATCTTTGGGCTGCCATGTAGCTTTTGAACTGTCTCCATGAATGTGGTGGCAACTGTACTAGATTTGAAGGGATGAAAGAGTGCACAAAAGTGTGCGTACTTGGTCAGTCTATCAACAATCACCATGATGACACTCTTTCCTTCAGACTTTGGTAACCCTACGATGAAATCCATGGAAACCTCTTCCCAGCGCTGACTTGGGATGGATAATGGTTGTAAAAGACCTGGGGTCTTAATTGTTTCCACCTTATTTTGTTGGCAAACCAAACATTCTACCACAAACCTTTGAACATCAGTTTTAAGGCCATCCCCAAAAAAATACTTCTTGACTCTATGGTAGGTTTTCAAAAATCCTGAGTTCCCTCCTACTGGAGAGGTGTGAAATTCCAATAGTACCTTTTGTTTCAGTTGGGAGTTCTTACATAAATATAAGTGATATGTGTACCATAGTGAATCATTTTTCCATGTAAATTTATCTGATGCACTGGAATCCTGCTACAACCTTTGAATGAGAGTCCACACTTTTTCATCATTCTTCCATTCATCCCTTGCTTCTATTATCCAATCGGGTTGGATGATCAAGATAGCACAGAGAAAGGCCTCAACATCTTCATCCTTTCTTGAGAGTGCATCTACCACAACATTTTGCTTCCCCTTTTTATAGATGATTTCAAAATCATAACCCAATATCTTGGTTACCCATTTTTGTTGTTCTTCTGAAGATAGTCTTTGTTCCAAGAAGTATTTAAGACTACCATGATCTGTTTTGACCTTGAAGTGCCTACCTATTAGATAAGGACACCATTTCTTCAATGCATGTAGTACTGCCATCGTTTATTTCTCATAAATGGGTTTGTGTAAGTCCTTTCCCTTGAGTGGTCGACTTTCAAAAGCCAGGGGCCTTCCTTCTTGCATTAGGACAACACCAATTCCATTTCCCGAGGTATCACATTACACAATAAAGGTTTTTGTGAAGTCTAGAGTGGTCAAGATAGGAGCTTTACACATCACCTCTTTAAGTTGTTCAAAAGACTTAGTTGCCTCTTGAGTCCATGAAAATGCATCATTCTTAGTTAGTGTCGTTAAAGCTGTTGTTATTCTTCTATAGTTCCAAACAAACTTGCAGTAGTAACCTGTCAAACCCAAAAATTCTCTAAGATTCTTTAATGTTTTGGGAATCGGCCAATCCATCATGGACTTAATCTTGTTAAGGTCTACCTTGACACCTTCATGAGATACAATATGACCCAAATACTCTACCTCCTTTACTCCAAAGAAACATTTGGATGATTTGGCATATATTTGTTGCTCCTTTAGTAGTTGTCGCACCTTGTTAACATGTTGCACATGATCCTCCCAAGACTTGCTATAGATTAGTATATCATTAAAAAATACTAACACAAATTTTCGAAGGAAGGGCTTGAAAATGGAATTCATCAACCCTTGGAATGTGGAAGGTGCATTTGTAAGGCCAAAAGGCATGACCAAAAATTCATAATGGCCTTCATGAGTTCGGAATGTTGTTTTTGGGATATCTTCTTCCTTCATTCTGATCTAATGATACCCTGAACGGAGATCCAATTTTTTGAAATAGATTGCTCCATGTAGTTCATCTAACAATTCATCAATGACGAGAATGGGAAACTTATCTTTAATAGTGATCTTGTTGAGCTCTTTATAATCTGGACACATATGCCATGAGCTATCTTTCTTGAATACCATTACCACTGGTGCGGAGTAAGAACTTTGGCTAGCTCTAATAATGCCAGCCTCTAACATTTCTTCAACCATGTGCTCAATTTCACTCTTCTGGGCGTAAGGGTATCTGTATGGCCTGATGTTAGGAGGAACACTCCTAGGAATTAGGTGTATTTCATGATCATGATTTCGAGTGGGTGGAAGACCTTTGGGAATATCTTCAAATACTTTGGAATTCTTATCAATGATCCTTCGGAGATCTTGAGGAATAGATGGATTAGATGTTTGAACATCTAGTGAGCATAGTTGTGCAATAATGCCTTAATGCCCATTTTTCAATAATTTTGTCATGTTTTTAGAGCTTATCACGTTACCGGGTTTCCCTGTGATACCTCTTAACTCAATTTCTTTTCCTTCCAATGAAAATTTCATGAAAAGTTCTTGAAAATTAAAATCCACTGTTCCTAATGATTGTAACCATTGGATTCCTAGTACAACATCTGCACCACCCATGATCTAGGTGGATCCAAAACCGCTCGAAAATACACAAATGCAGAAAAGGAGGATCTAGGAATGACCAAGAAGTCTCAAAAGGGTCCCTAAGCTCAGAAAATGCTCAAAAATGAAAGTTCTCATAATTGGATGAAACCAACGCCATTGCGCCCGGCTCTTTCTCCCGCTTCTGGCCATATATTTACTTTCTCAAATGGAGCTCATATGAAGAAGTTATGACACTCTGAAGTTTTTCGAAAACGACGATAAAAAGTCAAACAGTCAATAGGCCGCATTGATGACATCAACAGTACAGATGCTGACGTCAGCATGACGTGTCACCTTCTAGAAGCTCAACAGTTTGGCGGATCCATCCAAATCTGGCGGATTTCCGCCAAATCTGGAAGATATCGCCAAATCTAGAGGAGGTTCGCTAAATTTGGTGAACTAGTTAGCAGCTTTGCTTATTTAACCGGGCACGCAAAACAAGGCAGAGGGGGGAGTTGGCAGAGGCTACATTGGAATCCATGCCAGGAGGTGTCCCAGGTGACTTGCTCAGAAATAGATCGACTTTATACTCAAAAGTTGTAGAATTTCGAGGGGATTTTGAATATGCTCTCTGTTTCTTCATCAGAGTAGACGAACATAAAAGTGTCTCCAAAAGAGGAGTTGGCACGCTTTTCAAGACTGTACGGATCTGACAGGAAGAGACTGCATTGAAATCCATGCCAAGAGGTGACTCAGGTGACCTGCTCAGAAATAGATTGACTTTATACTCAAAAGTTGCATAATTTCGAGAGGATTCTGAATATGCTCTCTGTTTCTTCATCATAGTAGCTGAATAGAAAAGTGCCTCCAAAAGAGGAGTGGCACGCTTTTCGAGATTGTATGGATCTGATAGGCAGAGACTGCATTGGAATCCATGCCAGGGGGTGTCTCAGGCGACCTGCTTAGAAATAGATCGACTTTATACTCAAAAGTTGTAGAATTTCAAGATAATTCTGATTATGCTATATGTTTCGTCATCAAAGTAGCCGAACAGAAAGGTGCCTCTAGAGCCCATTTGAGCGAGCCAATAATACTCGAGTTTACAGTCAAAAGTTGCAGAATGACGTTTTCCAGCCACCTATGATGTTTGTTTCTGCCCAGAATCGTAGATCTAAAAGTTGGTTTTTGGGAGCTCTTATGTAAGCCTTTTCTTTGTAATTTTTAAGCATTTGAGATTAATTAAAGAGCGGTCTCACTGTTGGAGTGGACTCCGAGATGTAGCCAGGAAGTCTCGTGAACTCCGTTACCAATTCTTGTTCATTGATGGTTTTCTTACATGTTGTTCGTGTTCATGTGCTTGATGAAAGTTCTTTAATTTTGCATTATAAAGGTGATAAACAGTTAAAAATTCACATGCAAATAATGGTTAAAAGATCTTGAATTTTAGATCAAGTTAAATTTCAGATCAACCCATTAGTATAGCAATCATTGGACTATTCATTACATATTCCCCTATAGTAAGATTGATCTTATTGCATTTTCCTGAGCAATTGATAGTTCCTCCATTTGCAATCATTACTTGAAACTCTGGTGCTGGATATACAAAGCAATTGAGATCTTTGGCTAATTTATAGTGAATGAAATTATGAGTATTGTCAGAATCAATTAGGACTATTACCTTTTTCTTTTTGATGTATCTTTCGATCTTGAGGGTTTTAGGAGTGCTAATTCCAGCCAATGCATTACACGATATCATGGGAGTCAACTCTTCAGATGAAATTGCTTCTACGTTTTCATCTTGAGATGGTTCTTGTTCTTGTTCTTCTTCCTCTTCACAATCCATGTAGAATAATTTCTTCTCACCACACTTATGTCCCTTACTGTACTTGTTGTCACAATTAAAGCATAAACCTTTTGCTTTTCTTTCCTCCAATTGTCAAGGTGTCAACCTTGTAGGTTGAGGTGTTTTAGAAGAAGGAGCATTTTTCTCTCTATAGATGTTAGGATTGGTCCTTCTAGTATCCATAGTCATATTTTTACTTTCAACATTTCTTGCCACCTTAAATGCATTCTCCAATGATTTGTGTTCCCAAAGGCGAACCTCATGTTGAATTTTATCCTTTAGAGTTCCTATGAATACATCAATCAAGTGCTCATCTGGAATATTGGTTACCTTTATATTCAATCTTTGGAAGTTCCCAATGTGCTCAGTAACTGAACCCTTTTGCTTGAGATTTATCAATTGGCTAAAGAAGGTATTGCTCCTTGTATTCTCATAGTGTGCTATCATTTCTTCCGTGAAAATTGTCCAAGTGACGAGTGATTTGCGAGAATAAATGCATCGATACCATACAAATTGATTAGGTTATAATAATAAAGAAGCAATTTGTACCTTTTGTGTATGTGGCACATCATGGAGATCAAAGAATTGCTCCATCTGAAGTATCCATGTGATTGGGTCCTTGCCATCAAACTTTCTCATATCAATCTTAGGAACGTGGTTGGTCTTCAAACCAAAGTTGGAGTTTCTTCATTCTTGATTCACCTTCCTTGTGTCCTCATCATGAATTTCATGGGATGCATTTTCACTTTCAGATGTCTTCTCTGTTACGAAATTTTTCAATACTTCCATGATCTTCCCTTTTAAACCATCCATATTAGTATCCAACTTAGCTTCCATTGAATCGATCTTCTTTTGTAGTTCATTTCTGTCCCTACGCATTTATTCACCTTCATCAAGAGTCCAATTAGGACTTTCTGGAGGCTTATTTGGTGTAGAAGTTCCCTTTTTGGATGGCATGTTGGCCAAGTATCACTTTTGAACCTTGATTTTGAGGTGGTTTTTCTAGACAATATTTCTTCTGTTGTATCTCCCAAGTTTCGGCCCTTCTGGGTATGAAACTTTCTTTTATGTAGTTCTCTGATATTTCTTCTCTGCAATGCCACATGTCTGATCAAAATTGGATGTGCCAAGTGGAATTTACGGTAACTTCCTCACAACTTGTCAATTTTTGGCCTTTCCAGGAGATCTCACTTGTATAGCATTCCCCGCACAAAATAATTGATATAAAATTCCAAAACTCACACCAGAAATACTACAGACTGTCTACAATCCAATGAAACTAGTCCCACTCAATTTGGATACTCTAGGAAGAAGTTATGATTGTTTTACCTGGAATACCTTCTTGAGACTAGTCAATAAGACTAGTCAGATACCCTATCTTAAACAGGGTGTATCTACAAATTTAAGATGACCCAGAAGATGAATTTTTTATCATAGATACCTTACTATTTTCTATAAATATCCTTCGTAGTTCAGGGTCGAAAATGTTACAAAAAAGTTATTATAGAGAAAATTCCACAATGAACCAGTTCAGGATGATTCCATAGCCCTAGCTTGTACAGGCTGTATTTCCAAAATTATAAGGCCTCAAAAGATGAATTTTGAACCCAACGTACCTTGATCCATCTACTAAATATCCTCCAAGACGTTCCTTCTAAAACATTGTAGAAACAAAGTTATAGCTAAAATGCCAAGGTGTCTCAGATGTAGTAGCGAAACCTCAAGGCCTTGAGGATACCATATGTTAAGAACCAAATATCAATATAGCATAGAAAAACCTCAGAAAAAGTACTCAATGCCTTGAAAAAGAGATAACTTTAGATAATAAGTCTCTTCAAGTGGGAAACCTCCTTTTACCCCACTTAAATGTTCAAGTACAAGATGATTCAAAATGAAAATGTCTCCTTGGTATATATAGGAGACTAGGAGGTATAATTACAACTAATGGCCTAAAGCTGACATAAATAAAATAACATTACTAATATAATATGCCCCAAGTAAGGGGTAATGAGCCAATATTAGGGCCTAACAAGAATGCAGTTCATGCACTCTCCTTTTGAGTGCATCAACCACTTTGTTCTCCTTTCCTTTGATGTTCTTAACACCAAATTCATATTCACAGAGGAATTCCAACCATCTACTCTGCCTAGCATTCAAAGTAGGTTGATCAAACAGGTACTTCAGACCATTATGGCCTATCCTCAACTCAAACCTCTTTTCCATGAGGTAGTGCCTCCACTTATTTAAAGTGTGCACTATGGCTGCCAACTCCAAATCGTGAGCGGCATAGAGACTTTCATGCTCTTTCAATTTTCTGGACTCAAAACATATCACATATCCTTTATGACTAAGGACTCCTACTAGTCCTTCTTTGCACGCATCTATACAAACCACACAATCTTCATTTGGATCTACAATCTTTAGAATTGGAACACTGGTTAATAGTTGCTTCAATTGTTGGAAGCTCTTTTCGCATTCTTCTGTCCATTGAAACATCTTCCCCTTCCATTGCAAGGAAGTGATGGGGTGAGCTATTCTTGAAAAACCTGCAATGAACCTTCTATAGTAGCCAGCTAGACCCATGAAGGATCTGACTTCTGTCACATTTTTAGGTGTTGTCCACCCTTTAATGGCCTCAATCTTTTCAGGTTCCACGGTTATCCATTCTTCAGATATGATATGCCCCAAATAGTGAAATTTGTTTTGATAAAATGAGCACTTTCTCAATTTGGCATACAGTTGATGCTCTCTTAGCACTTGCAACACCATCCTCAAATTATGCTCATTTTCTTCTTCCGACTTGGAATATACAAGGATGCCATCCAAAAACACAATGACAAACTTGTCTAAATGTTCTCAGAAAATGCCATTCATTAAGCAAATGAAAATAGTTGGTGCATTTGATAACCCAAATGGCACCACTGTGAACTCATAATGACCATACCTTGTCCTAAAGGCAGTCTAGCTGATGTCTTCCTCTTTGATCCTTACCTGAAGGTATCCTGACTTGAGATCTATCTTTGAAAATATCCTTGCATCCTTCAACTGATTGAAGAGATCATCAATCCTTGGTAGAGGATACTTGTTCTTTATAGTCACTTTGTTAAACTATCTGAAATCGATGCACAATATCAATGTCCCATCTTTATTTTTCACGAACAAGACTGGGGCACCCCAAGGTGACTGATGGGTGTTCTATATGCACTAAAAACCCTCAATTAAAATGTCAACCCGGGGTAAGTAAACTTAGAGTTGTAGCAATATATATGCCAAGGTAGAATGATTGGTAGTAGTATATTCTAAATAAGGGAGTGGCTATCTAAGGGCTAATCTACTCAAGCAAGGACTACTAATGATCAAACTCTACTAAGCAACTCAAACTATGTACCCTAAGTAACCTTTGAACGAAGGATCGATGGATAGTTCTAAGAAAGCAAATGGAAACCCTACTAGTTCATTTATAACAATAAACAAAATAAAACTATTCATCATATAAGCAAATAACAACAACAAACTACTTGTAATTAACCTACTTAAATTCAATAAGCAACTGTCCTGTGAAACCAAGTAAATAAACAAGCAACTACAATATCAAAGAAAGAATAGACAAGTAAACAACTAACCTATTAAAGCAAGTAAACAACTAACTAACCTAGGATAACTTCTACAACAAGTAAACTAATTAAAACTACTCAATAAACAACTAACTAAGCTAAGAGACAAGTGAACTCTATTCTTAATTTAAATTTCACAACTATTTCTAATTTACAAAAGGAAATCTACTAAAATGAAAGAAAGAGGAATTAACAACTAATCTTTAATGTATGATAAGCAAACTACTCTTTAATCTACCAACGAAAGAAGACTATCTATCCTACAACAGCAAAAAAACTATCTTCTAGACTATGAAAGCAATAAAACTGTCTTCTAATCTATGAAAACTCAAATATAGTGTTGATGGTTGTGTGAATGTCTCCGGTGTCTTATAATATCACGATGACACTTAACAATGAAAGATAATTCAAGAGGGATAAACTCGATATTGACTTCAATAGCAAAGTGAAAAGTGTGAATTAGGCAATCTAGTGAGAACTTAGCCATTATGAAAACAACATCAATTGCCTTGCATATCCATGTAACTATTACTCATGCATTAATCATCAACAGTTATAAAGATATTATGCTATGAAATTCAATTTCCCTCTATACTACGTAAGCAAATTCACACTACACTAAATTCAATCATTAACTACAAATTGAAATTGCAACCTAAATCTAAGAAAGAAATTGCATGAAGTAAGATAAACTAGTTCTATTTAATAATTCAAATTGCAAAAAGAAGAAATACTCATAAACAAAAATTAAACATTATTCTAGCACATGACAAGTGTACATCTTCATCCTTCTGTTGGAGTACTTCACACACACCTAGGATTTCTTTTTCCTAAGGTTTTCCCTGTGTCTATTAGTCATTATCCAGTCTCCTATAGTTTAGGGAGAATATTCTCTTTAGTTCACACTTCAGTTTGATCAGTTGAGTGGAGTCTAGATGCCACATTGTTATTATCACCATGCAGCATTGGGATCATCACCAACAAATGTGCATTGTCCTTGGAATCATCACCATACTATAACATTACTCATGATTTCCTAATCTCCTCCTCACTTCACCATGTTTCATTTAGTTAACTGAATACTGAAAAACTAGTTAACTCAGACAAGGTGTTACTTCACTCCCGTAACTGCCTAAGAGACTAGACTAGGTGGCAGTTTACTCTCGTAACTATTGGTGTGTGTCTAGATCACTCTAGACCACCAATATGGAGCATTGGATTCTCTCCAGTGTGCATTAGTTGATTTATATATAGTATATCATGTGTAAATTATCATTCATTCATTTGGTTAATGAGAATTCTTCCATTCTTTCTCTCATGCTTCTCTTTTCTCATATTTTCTTTGCAACTGTGTATGTCAATTTCTAGCTAGATCTATTATATGCAGGTTAAACATATTTACATGGTATTAAAGCCAACAGACTGCTAGGGAAAATACACACCAAATTATTTTTGCATGTACCGAAGATTGAAGACAGTGGAAAAATGAAATTTCCAAAAGAATTCATTCTTACACCATACAATTTCTTTGCATGGAAGGAGAATATGATAATTCATCTTCGAGGAAGAGGATTTTATAGGTTAACCATGAACACAGAGATAGAACCAACATCAGCCATAGAAAAATCCAAGTATCTAAATCGAATTGATAAAGAGTTTGGAACAATTTGCAGTCTCATTTCTCCTAAACTCCTATTTTGCATATCCTCCTGTAAAACTCTCAATGAATCTTGGACCACCATGGAAGGGATTTTTGGAAAACAAGATGAGATGAGGGGACACATACTCAAAGTGTAATTTCTCACATTGGATCCAAAAACCTTCGACAATCTCCAAGATTAATTTACCAAATATAAGGATTTTTTGTCGCAACTCAAGGCTTGCGGGGTTGATAAATCTAAGGAGGAGAAACAAATGGTTATCACCATTCTCTCCAAACTTGGTCCACAATAATTAGAGTTTGTATCCACTTTTCATTTGGTTAGGTTCACCTATGGATCCACCTGAACGATGCCCTCTCTTGAGGCCTTTATCGAGTCTCTAACACAAGAGCATAACAAGCTCGTCAATATCGAAAAAATCAAAGGCCCAAAGGAGCATGCACTTACTGTGCAAGATGGTACTGGTCATCAATATCAAAAATCTAAAGACAAAGACAAAAGGAAAGAACATGCAAATCCAAAGAAGTAAGGGTACTCAAAACCCTTCAACAATTCCTCCGGAGCCAAAGGTAGAAAGGGAAGAAAAGGGGAGAAATTCACTTACTGTCATAAAGGATTCCATCCAGAATCTGCATGTATGTATAAATAGATAGATCTAATGACCTAAATACTTCATAAAAATAGCCTTGGAGATTGCATCCCTGAGGGTGCCAAGAAGAAGAAGCCAGAAGATCAGAATCCCAAGAAAGACAATTCTAGCCATGCTTTGATTGCCATAAACTCCTCTCCCAATGCTTGGATCGTAGATTCATGAGCATCACACCACATGGATACTAGAAAATAATTTTATTCTTCATTGGATGCATGAAAAGGTCCTCCTATTCTGATGGGCGACAACTCTCCAATCGAGGTCACTGGAAAAGGAAGGATTGAACTCACAAATAGAAACTTCAAGAATGTGCTGCACATTCCCAAACTTTCTATCAATCTTCTCTCCCTGTATCCGATGAAAACCTCTGACACTGGAAAGAGAGTCATATTCACACTTGATCCAGTTGATATCTATGACATGCAAACCAATTCCAAGGTTTCTACCGGTGAGTTAAATCATCAATCTAGACTTTACACATTTTCTGAAATTATTGAACCAGATTCTACATTACTACTTACCCATGCTGATGAAAGAAGTATGATATGGCACGAAATATTTCGGCATTTAAATTTCAGATATATATAACATCTTATCAAGCAAGGAATGGTTTGTGGTCTACTCAACATCAACTTCTCTAGAGGAATTTGTGAGGGATGTGTCCTTGGAAAACACCCTCAAGAGAAATTCGACAAAGCAAAGACTCAAAAGACTTCCTTTCCTTTAGATCTGATCCATAGTGAGCTCATGGGCCCTTTTCTACATCCATAAATCAGTAAAGCAAGGTACATGCTCATTTTTGTTGATGATTTCTCACGCTTCACATGGATTTTCTTTCTCAGGAAAAAATCATTGGTCTTTCAACACCTCAAAGATTTCAAATCCCTTGTTGAGACACAGTCAGGAAAGAAAAGTAAAGTCCTCCGAACAGATAATGGGGGAGATTATGTCAACCATGAGATACATAATATTTTTCATGAGGAAGGGTTTCAATTGCAGCACACAGTTCCCTATACTCTACATTAAAATGGAGTTGCTGAGCAGAAAAATAGATCTCTAAAAGAGATGCCATGTTCCATGCTACATGCAAAATCACTTCAACGGAGATTATGGGATGAAGCACTTAATTGTGCAACTTACATCCAAAATATATCTCCCCGTATATTTTTCAAGGATAAGACGTCCTATAAGGCTTGGAGTGGCCTCAAACCGGAAGTGATCCACTTTCGTATTTTCGGTTCACATGCATGGGCTAGGATTCCCTCTGAGAAGAGGAAATAACTTGATCCACAGAGCACATATTATATTATTTTTGGATACCCAAATGGTGTGAAGGAGTATAGACTCATTTATATTTCCTCATACTGGCTCATCATTGAGCGTAGTGTCCAATTTGAGGAAAGTGTCTTGCATGTACATCGACAGTCGCATGTAGACACCGTTTTTCTTCCACCTGTCAGAGATGATGAGAAGGCACATGCCAACTCTTCCTCAGATGAGATTTTTGATTCATATGATCTAGATATAGAGTCAACACAATCAGATGCAAATGCAAAGCCAAAGCAGAGGCCCAAGTGGGCCAAGACTACTCTTCAGGATGCAGGGGATCTTGTTGGGGATCCAGTTGATACTAGGACGACTCGATCTGATTTCAAAGAGCCTCCTCTTTCACTCACTGCCATTGAAACGATGCCACCCAGGACTATTTTCTTGGTTCAATATTCAAATCCACAATCTTATGGTGAAGTTGTTGGAAATCCCTTTTGGGAATCCGCCATGCAGAAGGATTACAACTCCCTCCTCAAGAACTAGACTTGGGATATGGTTCCCCTTCCTTCAGGAAGGAAAATTTTAGGGTGTAGATGGGTCTAAAATACCAAGAGCACATCGGATGGGAAGGTTAGAAGATGCAAATCCATGCTAGTTGCCAAAGGATTTCAGTAGGTGCATGGCATTGACTATGATGAGACCTTCGCTCCAGTAGCAAAGATGGATTCCATATGTTTGGCACTTTCCATTGTGGCAGCCAAGGGATGGTAAGTCCATCAGATGGACATGAAGAATTCATTTCTTCATGATGATCTCACCGAGGAGATCTATATGGAGCAACCTCAGGGATTTATGTAGGATTTATATTTGGTCTATCGACTAAAGAAGTCTCTTTATGGCCTCAAGCAGGCTTCGAGGGTATGGTATGCCAAGATGGAATCCTACCTATTTTCACAGAACTTTGTACTTTGTAAGTCAGACCTGCATGTTTACATGCTCGGGACAGTTGATTCACTTCTACTCCTAGTTTTGTATGTTGATGATTTGTTGATAACCGGTTTCTCGAATTCATCGATTGTTGCAGTAAAGAGGATTCTACATGACATGTTCTTGATGATGGACATGAGTCTTTTACATTTCTTCCTTGGACTCGAGATCAGTCAGGATGCATCAAGAATCAAAATATCTTAGGCCAAGTATGCACCAGATCTCCTTGAGATATTTCACATGACAAACTACAAGTTTTCCCTGACTCCTTTCCTATCAAGAGTCATTCTTGAGGATGGCAGGGACACTCCATTGGTTGACAACACATTATATAGACAGCTAATGGGGAGCTTATTGTATCTCACACACTTCAGAACATACCTCTCCTATGCAGTTGGAGCAGTCTTCAAGTTCATGAAGGAGTTGCATGAGCTACATTGGAAGGTTGCAAAGCATATCCTTCGATACATATAGGGAACCATCACCTTTGGGATTCACTATGAATAATACTCTACATTGGACCTCATCAGGTTCACTGATTCTGACTAGGCTAGCGATGGCATTGATCGCAAGTCCACATCTGGTTACTCACTCGGTCTTGGTTCTGATCCAATATGTTGGTCGAGAAAGAAGCAAGTTGTTATTTCTCTATATTCATCTAAATAAGAGTACAAAGGGGTAGTTAACATAACCATTCAGGCTATGTGGCTACAACATTTTCTCACTAAGTTGAGAATTTAGTTTCATCGATCGATTGTCATCTGGTGTGACAACTAAAGCACTCTGAAGTTCTGCAGAGATCCAGTTCAAAGGAAGTGGATGAAGCACATCGAGATCAACATGCACTACATACGAGACTTAGTACACAAGGGGATCATCGAACTATAGTTATGTCCTTCAGAAGAACAGACTAAATACATCTTCACCAAGACCTTCACTGAGCAGAAGTTTCATTCTCTGTGTATTTGTCTTGGAGTGAAGGACACAATTTCCTAGCAACTGTTTGTTCTTATTTTTACTACATTTTACTTTGAGGGGGGGGGTTTCCCATGAGTTTTTCCCTCTTTCTGCATTTATTTCAATGTATCTTTTGTATTTGGGTACCTAACAAAAGATACATTAATGTTTAGGGGGGTGTTCGAGTACTTCACACACACATAGGATTTATTTTTCCTAAGGTTTTCCCTATGTTTATCAGTCATTGTCTAGTGTCCTATAGTTTAGGGAGAATATTCCTATAGAAGAATATTCTCTTCAGTTCACACTTCAGTTTGATTAGTTGAGTGGAGTCTATATGCCACATTGGGATTATCACCATGCAGCATTGGGATCATCACTAGCTAATGTGCATTGTCCTTGGAATCATCACCAGACTAGTGCATTACTCATGATTCTCTGATCTCCTTCTCACTTCACTATGTTTCATTCAGTTAACTGAAGACTGAGAGACTATTTAACTCAGACTAGGTGGCAATTCACTCTTGTAACTTCATAAGAGACTATACTAGGTGGCAATTTACTCCCATAACTACTAGTGTGTGTCTAGATCACTCTAGACCACCACTATGGCTCATTGTATTCTCCTCCAGTGTGCATTAGTTGAGTCATATAGAGTATATCATGTGTAAATTATCATTCATTCATTTGTTTAATAAGAATTCTTCCAGTCTTTCTGTCTTGCTTCTCTTTTCTCATATTTTCTCTGCAATTGTGTATGTCAATTCCTAGATAGATCTATTATGTGCAAGTTCAACACATTTACACCTTCCAGGTCTATTTTAGTCAACTTGCGATCCAATGCTTATTTTTTTACAACCACAACATCATAATCATCCAATATTTCTTTCAATACCTTTATATTTTTTATCCAACAAGCTTTTAACTATTTGATTTGGGTTGAAGAAGGTAGGTTTTATTCTTTTCTTTTCAGCTAAATGATACCAGAAAATTTCAAGATAAATGTGATGAAAACATCTTTATAAAAACCTTGTTCATTATTAAAATTAGCTTGAACATATTCTCTAAAACTGTTTAACTTTGAACTGAAAGAAACAATATAACTCCTTGTATCACATGCTTCCAGAATAAGAAACATTCTCTTTTTGATATATTCTCCATCATTTTTTCTTACTGAAACCAACAAACTTGAATTTCCTTTCAACTTTTAACTTGACTCAGGTGTCCCATCAAGATTTATCCCATGTTGAAAAGGCAACTAGAGGACTTACAAATATAGGAGGTGGCATTAAGGCACATTACAATTCTTTAAATATTTCCTTTAACATAGCATTGTTAACCCCCATATTATTAATAGATACTTCTAAATCATCACCAATAACTTTTTGAATTTGGGAAATTCTCAATGGTAAGACTTCGTTCAAGTCCAAATTTGTATATTTGATTCTTTTTCCCTTTGAATTCACTCATTCAAAGACTAGATTTTCAAATCTTTGTCAAATAATGCACTATGGAGGGTTAGAGATTCATTTTCATAAAATATAGGTTCTTGAGATGCCAATTCTCCACTGGATTGAATCCTCTTCTCGACGTCTGGTAATTCTACGTCTTCGATGTTTTCATCCATCTCCATGTGTTGACAGTGTATTTATAAAAACCTTCTTCATCATTAAAATAAGCTTGAACATATTCTCTAAAATTGCTTAACTTTGAACCAAAAGAAACAATATAACTCCATGTATGCCATGCTTCCAGAATAAGAGACATTCTCTTTTTGATATTTTCTCCATCAATTTTTCTTACTGCAACCAACAAAATTGAAGTTCCTTTCAACTTTGAACTCAACTCAGGTGTCACGTTGGGATTTATCCTAGGTTGAATAACAATTAGCAGACTTACAAAGATAGGAGGTGGAATTAAGGCATGATGCATCCCCCCTTCCCTCTTGGGGATTCTGCAACCTCCCAGCCAAGGATCTTCAAAACACTTAAGATGAATCGGATTTTCAACCCCTCAATAGACCCTAAAAAATTGACACATAGGTCGCTTTGATGTTACCTGTAGGTTCAAGTTACTGACAACCTGCTCTCTTACACTTCTGAAGAAAACAATTTGCGAGTACTAGATCTCATGCTAGACTCTTTCACCGATATGACCATGGTCTGTGACCGTGGGCTACCTCTCTTTGTAACTTCGACTTCGGTTATTTTAAAACCTCTTCCCTTGGTTCCTTCCAAAACACTTTCTGCCACAACACACGGGTCTCTGTCACATATCCTCCTGGATCTGACGGTCCAGCACTACTTTGGCCTTCGCGAATTTGTAAATATTTCTCTTGTTCTACACAAATTATCTAAAAATCTACTTCCTGAACTCTCCAATCCAATGCCACGTATCCTCCTCACAACTAATGGCTAAGATCACTTCACAAATTCGACGACCCCTTCTCTTACAACACTTCTACACCTTCAAACCACGAAGTGTCAAAGGAATCTATGGCTATCCTCCATACAAATTTCCTAGATATGACGGTCTAGAATGATCCCACTCCCTCCTGGACGGATCTTGCTCATTAATTTTGGGAATCTTCAAGGGCTCCTCCTTATTGAAATATTCTCACCGCTATCTCTTTTGAGTTTTTCCTTTCTCGAAACCTCTAACTCCTTAGAGTGTTTCTTCAACACTCAGGCGAAACTTACCCTTTGCATGATTTGAAACATGTTTTCCTCCAAAAATTAGCTTCATTGTGGATGATTGTGCACACCTTGCAACAATTCTTCCCACTCCTCCAAAATAAACTCAAGGTACTCCTCCTGACCTTGTGAGTCAAGGGACTCTATCGCGCACTCCTTGCAAATAATATGCACTCTTTTCATACAAAGATCCTGTTGGCAAATTCAGTGGACAAAATGCAGTGAATGCTTGTCATTGATGACAACAGTGAGGATAGCAGAATAAGAAATTTGAATGTAAAGCTCAGGAGGAACATCATGGAAGAAGATGCCCACAAAAGCTCGAGATACAGAAGTTTGCTGAGAAGAAGGAAGATGGTGACCATTGGATCCCATACAAATCTCCCGAACGAACGAAAGCCGTCAGATCTTCAGAAGCTGCACAGAGGTTAAACGCAGTGGTTAAGTCCTACTGTGCAGAGGTGAAATCCCGAAGGATTAGGAACCGTCCATTCGCAAGGACAGGTGGCATAAGATCGAGCACTGTCGGAGATATGCTCATCGGCAAATCGGGAATTGGANGGTTCATGAGTCCATGAACAATGTCAATGAAAACCCCGAAATCGCGAGACGTGAAATCGCGATATAATCGTGACCGTCAGATTAGGGATGAGATCTAGACCATTCATTTGTATGGACACGTGGCAGCCAAGAGGCCTTATCGGCAATTCGGGGATCGGGAATTCACAATACAAAGTTCACATTACAACGAAAACCCGATTTCGCGATATGCGAAATCCCGACGGAATCTGAACCGTCAGATCAACATGCGATCAAGACCGTCGATCTAATTCACGTCAGCAGTCCACGTCAGCAAGGGACACGTGGCACAATCAGAGGATGACAGGTGTCAGGCAAATATAACACTTTTGGCTAATGCAATTCATGAATCAGAGTGACACGTGGCAAGACCTAACACGTGTCAAACCACGTGTGATGTAAGCTAAGCGACACGTGGCACAACCAATGCAGAGGACAGGTGGCATCGGAGTTTCGGAGATCGGGATTTGATATATCAAGAACACAATGCATCAAGAACCCTGAAATCGCGAAATGCGATTTCGCGAAGTGATCAAAGCCGTTGATAAGAATGAATCTGATCCGTTGATCATAGCCCCATTCGGAGTTTCGGGGTTCGGGTTTTGGTATTGCGAAGAACTTTGAACATCAGACATCGCGAAATAGCGATACGCGATTTCCTGATATGAGGAATAGGCTGTGGGCCACCCAGGAGTTAATGCAGGACAGGTGTAAGGAGAAGATAGGAGGTCAGGAATCGGCATATCACAACTCCAGGGGGTGTATGCACACTATCATTGTAAACCCCGAAACCCCGACGAGAGGTATAGTAGCGGTCACATGATAGCCGGTCACATGGACCTTTATGTAGCCAGAAGGGGCTAAGGCTCGAGAATGAGCACATCGGGGATCGGAGAATC